>PVJN01044535.1:0-17291 GCA_004026805.1 Lasiurus borealis | reverse complement strand
GAGGCCGCAGCCAACCCACCAGCGTCCAGAGGACGGGGAACACGCGGGGGGCGCGCAGGATCAGCAGGCGGCCCAGCGTCTCGGGGTAGTTGGCCTCCACCACCTCGATGATGCGCAGCAGCGCCTTCACGCCCGGCCGCCACAGGTGCCGCATGTTCAGCCCCTCCAGGTCCACCAGGCAGGTCCACGAGCTGCGGGGGCAGGCGCGTTAGTCCAGACGCACGCGCACACTGGGTCCCCCAGCTACTGTTCTTTGTTCTTCATATCACAACCGTCATTTCCATCATTTTCAAAGCGCCTGTTTTCTGAACGACAGGCTGGGCACTAGACTGGACCTGCTGGCTAAGGCCTGCGGACAGCGCGGGCGGCTAACGGCCACGCCTCGCTCTCAGCTAACGGCTCAGCGCCCGGCAGGCGGGCCCGAGCTGCAAGGCCCTGGCTGTCCGCTCCGGGCGGCGGCATGACTGGGTGGCGGGCGCTCTCCAGTCTCGTTGCCCAGGCTGCAGCGGGCACGGGCCTTGCAGTCCTGGCACGGAGCTCCCCTCCAGTGAGTGGGCCCTCGCCTGCACCTGGTCTGCCTCGAGATCCCGCAGGACAGTTTGCCAGAACCAGCAGCAGGATGAGGAGCACACACTCATTTCCGAAGCTGTGCACCCCCCAAACTGAACAAACCCAGACTAACCCTGACCTGCCACCTGCTCTCACGGACCATGCAGACTAAGCAGCCTGGCCTGGCCACCGAGGGCAGGAGAAACACCAGCCCCACCTGCCCTGTGCTGCCACACCCGCTCGCTGCCTTCCGCCTCCGGAACCCCATTCGGACTTGGTTCTAAGAACCCCAGGAACTCGCGGTCCGCGCCTCCCTCACCTCCCTCAGCAGGAGGAGAACGAGCCGCACGCCTACCTGATGGGCCGGCCGAAGACTTTGGTGTTTTCCTCGCAGCGCCTCAGCCCCTCCTCGTTGATGGAGAGGACCTACGATGGGGGCCCCGAAACGCCTGTCAGCCGGGGGGAGCCGGCTCAGTGAGCACCCAACCCACGCATTTAGGATTTCTGAGCAGCACACCCCCAGCTCTGCCTCTGAAAAGGGAGTGCTGTCCTCTGCGGCTAGCGACAGGAGCCGAGGGGGTCCCAGGCGGGCGGGCCTGCTGGGGGGGAAGTGGCCGCCGAGTGGGGGCGACACCACACCTCCCCGCCCAGGGACAGGGCACTGTCAGGCTGACCTAAGCTCGGCCAGAGGATCACTGTCTGGATGACACACCCGCCCCGTATGAGTGGCCTCCATATCCCTAAGTCTATCTGTGTGCCGTGTGGCTCTGCCTGCCTGCCATACAGCACCCACAGGCGGGCTAAGTCTACCCCAGAACGCCAGCAGCAGGAGGTGTTTTAGGTCACAGGATTGCGGATGCGCCTTGTACAGTTCTGTTCTTTGTCTGACTGAGGGTCGTATTCCTCTCCTGACTGCCCACCGTGGAGGCGCAGGGCAAGGGACCAGCTGTCGGGGAGGGAAGGAGGCCGGAGCCGGATCGGGGAGGTGCCGGTGGAAGACACTGTGAAGGTGTCGGGTGAGAGAACCTCCGAAGGGAGAGCTGGGGGGGTGAAGGTCAGAGCGGACTTGGGCTCGGCGCCCAGTGGCCATCCTGTGTGGCTATGGCGACCTTGTGGTCAACGCTTCCCCGTGAGAAACGTCTGTAACTCCCGCGCCCGCCTGACAGTTCTCACACGCGAACAGCTTCTCCTCCAGATGACAGTGACACGTGCTTGCTGGGACAGGACACTGACCCCCACCCCCCGTGGCCGGCACGAGCTGGGCACTTACGTATCTGAGCAGGGCCTCCTCCCCGAGGGCCCTCACCAGGCCTTTGGTGTCCATCTGTCCCAGCCTGAGCACGTACAGGGGCCGCCCGTCTGCAGGAGGAAGGCGGTGGTCAACGCAGTGCCGCGTGCGGGAGTCCGAAGGGAACGCCCTGCCCCCCTGAGAAGCAGCTTCTGTGGGTACCGGAGCCCCCCCATCTCCTCCCCAAAATGGCAGGAGGGAAACAAACAGCCGCCGACAGCACGGCCTGCACAGAGGGGCACCCGGGTACAGGGCCGGCAGAGCTCCGCCTTAGCAGCTTTCCGGGGAGCAGCCCTCGCTCCCCACCTCACAGGCCCCCCACAGTGCAGCGTCAGGATCTGGGAAGCCGCTTCTTTCCCTCCCGCCCGAGGACCAGGGAAACTGAGGACTGTGTGGCCGTAAACCCGACAGCCCGCAGCTGCCGGCTCTGCTTCTCAGCTGGAGCCTGGCTGATGGGACCGGGAGGACCCGCACTGGGGACAGCACGGCACCAGGAGCCGGCTACGGACGGAAATGGCCTTGATGGCCAGTGTCCCCAGCGGTCCTGGGCCTCCGCTCGGGGCCGCAGGAGGGCAGCGGGAAGACACCAAGACGCCTCCTGCTGTCAGCAGGGTCAGGCTGTCACCCGACACTGGGCCACTGGTCCCCGTATCACCACCCGCAACTCTGCCTCCTGGGATGTGGTCTAGAGCTGTTCCCGCTACTGCAGCACAAGGGGCGCTGTGCCCCCAGCTTGTGGAAAGGGAGATTTGTAAAAACCCCTCCCAAAGCTGTTAGCCACATTGGCCAGTGTCTTCCCACCCCCCTTCCCGCCTATCCAGGCCACTGAGCGGAATAAACACGTACTCCCAGTCAACGAGCAGGGCGACGCTCACCCGGAGAGGCAGGCAGGGGAGGGCAGGGAAGCGAGCACCGAGCTGCTCAGGAGAGAAAGGGCCTGCCTGGCAGTGGGGGTTCCGGGCGGCCGGGGCGGCGCTGAGCCAGGAACAGGCCGCGCCCGGGACAGGCCGCTCTCCCGCAGGCCGACGGGTCAGCAGCCCCGAGGGGCCCATCTCCGACCTGGTCCAGGTGGCCTCTCTGCCCGGCTTGTTTTTGCTACTCCCCCCTCGCTCCTCCCTCACATCCCCATGAGCTGCCGCTCTCCCCGCTCTGAGGTGGGTCCTGGCCGTGCCCCCTCCAGGTGCGTGTAGGCACCGGCGTGCCCCCACCAGCCGGTGCTCCTCAGAGCCGTCCTCAGCCTCTGGCTTTACGCCCCAAACTCCAGGTCACTCAGAGGAACGAAGGGCCTGCCCAGGGCCCCGTGAGGCTGAGAAAGAGCACAGGCCTGGCCCTTCCTTGGCTCTGGGGTGCCCGGGGGCTGAGGATGTGCCACCACCTGATGAACGGGCACCAGTGAGTTCAGGCTGCGGGAGGGGAGGGAGGATGCCCTCCGGGGCCCCCTCACCCTGTGGGAGGAGGTCCCCTCTAAGCACGTCCCGCATGGCCACCCCTCGCTACCTTTGTCATGGTGGTGCCAGCCGCCCGCGTAGTAGTCCTGCAGGACCTGGGGGGGGTTCCAGGTGTCCAGGATGTAGTCCACCTGGTGCTGCTTGCGCCAGGTCAGCGACTGGCACATGATCTCTCTGGCTTTGTCGATATTGAAGTCCCGGGCGCGCAGGAACCGGAGGATGTGCTCATCTTTGGGGATCTAGGGGGAGAAGGCGCGGTGAGCAGTGCTGGGCGCTGCTCCGGAGAAACACGCGCTTCCTATCACGAGCGGCTGGTGCTAGCCGGTGTGGCTCAGTGGATAGAGCATCAACCCGCAGACCGAGGGGTCCAGGCTCAATTCCAGGCAGGGGCACATGCCTTGGTTGCAGGCTCGATCCCCAGCCAACCAGCCCTGGCCGGGTATGTGCGGGAGGCAACCAGACCATGTGACCCTGAGTTCCCCTCCTAAGTCACGCCAGGGTGACTCACACAGCGTGCCTCTGCGCGCTCCAGACCCCATTCACCTGAGGCTTTTATAAACCTGGGTCCTCATGAGGCTAAAGTTCTACCAGAACTCCAAAACCAAAGCCCATTTCCAGTCTCAGAACCACCTGGGAGCTCCTTCCAAACCTTCTAGATGTGGCATTGTTTCCAGCAAGACAAAAACTGGGGAGAGGGCACCGCCGCTAGCCAGGGACGGGTGCCACGCCCACCCGACGCAGCCCCCGCTGTGGCAGGCGTGACAGTGACCAGGGTTTCCCACCGCGCAGGCGGCCGACTCTGACCTTGCCCTTGTGCGTTTCCTGGAGCCACTGGCGCAGGCGGATCAGGCAGCTCTCCTGCAGCGGCGTCAGGTCGCCCAGGTACCGCTTGATGTAGTCTGCGTCCAGCTTGTCTGCAACGGACGCCACAGGCCGTCAGTGACCGCAGCAAAGCGCAACTCCCTGCCTCAGGCCCTGCTCCGTGCAGCTCCGCGCGGCCAGTCTCAGGACTCAGGGACTCCGCAGCCTCCAGAACCCCGGCCACCCCAGGACGCCGCGAGGCCAGCCTCTGAAACCCCATCACTGGCCCAGCCCAGGGAACAGCTGGATCTATTCTATTCCCGTCACCAGCAGGTCCCCTCGATCTGCAAAATGTCAGCGCTCCTCATGGCAGAATAACGGCCATTCAGTATCCAATGCCTTTTCATTGAAAGTCACATAAAGAGGGCTTGCCTGGTCTAAAACTAGGAAATGAAACAACTGGACCTAAACCTGTTTTAAGCAGAGCTGTGCTCAAGAACACCGGGAATCTTTTCGTGCTAAGTAGCACAAACTGCACAAACGAGGCAGAAAACCCAGCCCAGAGCGAGCCCCAAACCCGGGAAACACCCACCACCTGCTGGAAGCAGCCAATGGCAGTTCAGCTCAGAGGACGCAGAGAGAGGCAGATGTCAACATTAACAAGGCACCGAGTCGTGGAATTTTCTGGCGTTTTCTAATTCTACAGTGGCTTCACTCTGAGAGTGAAAAGGTGGGGGTGGGGGTGCGTGCACAGCCCGGCCTCGAACAGCTGTGACTCCGCAGTCCCTCCCGGGGAGCGGCCCCACCCTCAGCCCGGGTGAGAGGGATGCTCGCACGGGGCTTAGAGCACAGGGAGCACGAGGCGAGGAGGACACTGTTAGAACCGTAAGGGCGGCCCGCACTCCCCGAAGGTGCGGCCAGCTAACGTGAGCGGGAGACGTTTCTGGCGTCAGAACCTCACACAGCCCCTCCCCGTTACAGACAACAGTGTCTCCGTCTGGGAGCCCCGCCATGAAGCGTGGCCTGAGCTGGGGAAGGGCCCGCGAGCTGCGTCTCTTCCCATGTGACGTCTAACGTCCGACGGGAACCAGAAGAGGCAGAGCCACCGGACGGGAAGCGACAGGCAGGGCCTGGCCGGTGCCGCTCTCGGATGCACCCACCGTCGGGGGTCCCTGCGGGGGGCTCAGAGGCGCCGCTCGGGCTGCCGAGGGCCTCGCTGCTCAGCCCTTCCTTCTGCGCCGCCTCTGGGGCCACCGAGGCCTGCGACGCCGCTCGCTTCCGGCAGGACGCGGCCGTGTCCGCGGAGGGCGCCAGGGGCGGCGGCGTCCAGCGCGGCACGAAGGTGATGCCCTCCTCCTCCAGCTGGTGCAGGTAGTACTCGATGATCTCCTTTCCCTTTAAGACAAAGCAGCGGAGGTGAGCGTGCGTTCCACCCAATCGCTCCTCCCTGCCGGCTTTCGGAACCGAACAGAACCGGCCGCTGCGGAATGGAGGGGGAAGTCCCACGCCTTCGGTGTTGGTTTTCACAGTTGACTTCCTGTTCTCCGTGGCCGGGAAGTACTGTACTCTCTGAAGAGTCAGCAGCTCTGCGTTACCGCTCTTGTGCGCATGCGTGCTGTGTGTCTGTACCCCATGCTTTCCAAGCCCCAGGTGAAGCCAGCCTCAGAGGCACGCAGAGCCCGGCTGGTGCGGCCCAAAAGCAAACTCCACAGCGTGAGCAGCAGCCAAAGAACAAGGAGGCCTGGCCGGTGGGGCTCAGGGGACTGAGCGTCTGCTTGCAGACTGAAGGGTCCCGGGTTCAATTCCCGGTCAGGGCACAGGCCCAGATGGCGGGCTTGATCCCCAGTGTGGGGCGTGCAGGAGGCAGCCAATCAGTGATTCTCTCTCATCACTGATGTTTCTCTCTTCCTTTCTGAAATCAGTAACAGTATGTTTTTAAAAAACTATATTTAAAAAAAAAAAAAAGAACAAGAAGGAAAGTTCTTCCATGTAGATGAGCCAACAACCTGCGGCTGAACCCCAAGCACGCCTGGAAGGCCTCTTCCGGGGGCGGCACCTCCAGCCGCAGAGCCTGGCGGGCACCCGGGGCTGCTGCTCCTGCCTCACCCCAACCCTCACCTTCCTGCAAGTCCCCGCCAAGAACGCCCGGCCCCTGGCCCCATGCGCCGCCTCACCTCACTGCAGCCAGCATTCTGTGCACCCCAACCCCCGCTCCCTCCCAGGGACTAAGGCCCGGGGAAGGTCAGAGCAGTCCCCGAGAAATCCCTGGGACCCCTGACCACCCCATTCCCAGCCCCCCACGAAGCCCGCCAGCACCAATCATCCCCGGGACGCCTGCCCCCCCTTTTCCATAAAACTCCCAGCCAGACTCACTTTTTTAATGTTGCTGGTGTATTGTTTCATTGCAATTTTCTCCACCGTACTTTCAAAACCAAAGAAAGATTTAATGTCCAAGCTTGCAGACTGTTCAAAGCAGGTCCAGTCTTCATTCTCAGGGTGAACCTTTCGGTTGAGAAAAAATGGCGTTAACTAACTGGTAGCTGAGACTGTCACCCGTCTGCCCCTCAGTCAGCTAGTCAGCATAAGGAAAAGCTCACTTTACCAAATAGTGTTATTAGCATGAAAGTAGCGGATGGGAAAATTACAGAGACGTTCAAAATCACAAGAACAAAATCCTGTTTCTAAACTGTTCGGGGCTGGCGTCATCAGGGCGGGCGGGCGGCCAGCAGAGGAGCCGGGAGCCAAGGTCAGGGCTGTGCACGAGGCAGCGGGCGGCAGAGTCGGACTCTGAGTGCCAAGCCGAGTCCCTGATGGGGTCTACGCCGAGCCACCTGACCTGACACCCTGTCGGCGGGTGGCTCGGGACTCGGCTGATTCTACAGGAGGATGGGAGGAGCGAGAGACCCAGGAGGCTGTTCTAACGATCGGGGAGGGAAAGTTCTGGAAACGGTGGTAAGCGTGAAGCTGGCGGGCAATCGATGCACTGAGCGCCACTCGGAGGTGCCAGTGTCTGAGTCCTTCAATGGACATCAAAGGGGGGAGTGGCCGGCAAAGCTGATTCACGCACTGGCCGCCTCTGCTCTGAGCAGCCCGTACCCCACCCGCCGCCCCCCGAGGAGAGGCCCAGCCCGGTGGGGCGGCGGGCGGGCGCCGGGGCGGCGGGCGCGCTCACGGTGTAGCAGCAGTGCTCCTTGATGATGACCCGGTTGGCGAACGTCTCGTTGTGAGCCTCGATGTGCAGCGTGCGCTCCCGGGCGTTCAGCGAGTTCTTCTGGACGAAGTACACGTAGTCGACCCCCGCGATCTGCAGGAAGACACGGGAGAGGGGCGTTAGCACCCCCATCGCAGCCACCGCCGCCGCCGGGGCGCAGGGGTCCCGTGGGGGGGGGGGTCGTCTCCCGCCTGCTCACCTTTTTCAGCAGCCGCGGGGCGTCTATGTCCAGCTTGCAGCGCCTCTCTATGATGTGAATGGCCCCGTCCTCACTGCGGAACTCATTCACCGTGTCGCTGTCCACAAACATGGGGATCAGCGGGCAGGTGGGGAACCTCCTTTCGTAGGCCTGCGGGCATTGGAGGAAGAGGGTGAGGGGGGCACAGACACCCCCTAGGCAAGCAGCTCTGCCTCGCTTCCCGTCTCCCGCTCCCGGGAGGCACCGTCTGTCTGCTCTTCCGGCCTGGAGGGCTCCGCCCGGGGGAGGCCCATCTCCCTATGGGGACCCAGACATTTCCCGACTCCCCACATCCCGCCGGTTTTACGTGCAGCCCTCCGACCGAACCCACTGGGGAAATGGCTGGACGCGGTCCCCAGCTCCTGTCCCAGCCACAGTGAGGCAGACCGGGGCTGGCAGAGAGACAGACACCAGCTCAACAGACAGCAGACAGCCACAAACTGACCCGCACCAACAGGCCCGAATGACGCCTGACAAAGGGCACAGCGACCCAACGGAGGAACACAGCCTGTCAGCAAAGCACCGGGCCTCCAACAAAACCCCATAAACTAAAAAATCAGCTCAAAATGGACCGCAGAGTTCTGTGTGTGTGTGTGTGTGTGTGTGTGTGTGTGTGTGTGTGTGTGTTCTTTCTGTTTGTTTGTTTTTTAATATATTTATTATTTAAGAGAGGAAGGGAGAGAGAGAGATGCTTCCACAGGGGTGGGGAGAGCACGGCCGCTCCACACGCCTGCCGTGAACACGGCCAGTGCGCTGTGAGCCTGCCACTATCATGGAATCAAGCGTGTAACTAAAGGAAGACTTGCTATATACATGACATATACATGACATATACATGATATATACAGGATTCACCTACGCCTAGGAAACGCACACAGGTGCCAGACTCGTTTCCACCTGCGTGCAGGCCACGCAGCTGCGGCACACGGGTTTCTCGAAGCCAGCAGCCTGGCTGCTCACCTGAAGCCCCCCGTTTCCACCGTCCGGGCCGCAGAGCCCCCCACAGCCTCCCGCTCTCGCATCCGCACTGAGAATCCCCAGGCCCTGTCCCCGCTCTGCCTCCTCCCCCCCAACCCCTGCACCGGAAGAGCGGCCTCGTTTCCAAATGTCTCCCTTTCCACCAATTGTCTGCGGGTCAAAGGTCACTTCCTAACTCGCTCACGTGCATGAAATCGGGAGAAGCCCAGCACAGGGAGCTCCCCCGGGAGCGATGCGGCAGGGGGAGAAATGTCCTTTGTGTCTCCTCTTAAAGCAGCGGTTCTCAACCTGTGGGTTGTGACCATCGGAAAATGCAGATATTTACATCACGATGCATCACAGCAGCAACATTTCATGGTTGGGGGTCACCACCCCATGAGGAGCTGTCTGCAAGGGTCGCGGCCTTAGGAAGGTTGAGAACCACTGTTTTAAAGGAAGGTGGCTTTTGGAGAGTGAGCGCTATGGCTGTGGCCGTTGGCTCAGCCTCTGGGTGCACCCAGCGGGGCTTCCACGCTGAGAACAGCCCGGCCCCTCCTCGCCCACTCGCCCTCTCTCAAAAGCGGCTGAGCCTGCCCCGTGGGCGCCTGGCAACAGCGCCTTCAGCTTTTCCTCACCTCTGAGTGCAGCTCTGGCATTAAAAGCGGGCGCCGTGCGAAAGAAAAGCAGATTTTAGCGAAGACATTTTAACTCAGAATTAATGAGCTTAATATTGCATCCTGCCAGGAAAACCATATAAAAGAAGTTCCACTTAAAGAACCTTCCTTTAAACTGAACTACATTCACACCCAATTTAGCCAACCAGCTGAGCCGCTGGTTTCCATGTGCCCACTTGGTATCTATGGCACGAGGCCTGGCTGTAGACTCGTTTATAGACAATTCTGGTTTTGCTCTGGCAAATCCATACACCAAAACACCAACTATGCCTTTAGTCTTTCTTAGAAGTTGCCAGTGGCTCAAACAAACAAACAACAAAACAA
Source organism: Lasiurus borealis (assembly GCA_004026805.1). Taxonomy (NCBI): domain Eukaryota; kingdom Metazoa; phylum Chordata; class Mammalia; order Chiroptera; family Vespertilionidae; genus Lasiurus; species Lasiurus borealis. Next base: position 7,801 of record PVJN01044535.1, on the reverse strand, counting down.
CCAAAATATAACGAATCAAGAGAACGTGCTAAATGGACCAAAGCACTCAGAGGTAAAATTCTGAATTCACTCACAACCAAATTATCAGATCAAGTCTAGCCGATGTGGCTCAGTGGACAGAGCGTCGGCCTGCGGACTGAAGGGTCCTGGGTTCAATTTCAGTCAAGGGCACATGCCAGGTTGCAGGCTCCATCTCCAGTAGGGGGGATTCAGGAGGCAGCCAATCAATGATTCTCTCTCATCACTGATGTTTGCACCTCTCTCTCCCCTCCTTCCTCTCTGAAACCAATAAAGAAATATTTTAAAAATTACCGACGAGTACCAAGGGCGCACCATGTGCAGCCACTGTGCTGGGTTCTAAGAACGCGCACATGGAAGGCACAGCATGGGCTGTGCAGAGGCAAGCGTCCACGCCTCTCTGCAGAGGATGGGGAAAACAAGGCCGAGGAGCGGGAACCTTCTAGAACTGCACTGACAGGGACCCCACCCAGGCACCTCTCAGACACAAACTGGGCGTGGACACGTACCCCAAAAAGAAGTGGGGAGGAGGGGACGAGGACTTGACTGCAAGCAGGGAGGAGAGCGCCCACTCTTGCGCTCAGCGAGCAGATGGCTGCTGCGCCCACGTGCCTATTTTAACTCCGCTAAAAGGAACGATTAAAATTCCGCTCTCGGCGTCACCAGCCCTCTTCAGTTCAGAAAGGCGCTCCGATGCCCTGCGCTGACTCCCAGGGGTAACTCGGTTCTATAACCAACATTTCTGGCCGACAACCGCCACGTTCCTCCTAACTGCCGTCCGCAGGAGACTGTCGCGGGCCTGGCTCAGGGCAGGGGCCCGAACATGTCTCGGGATAAATTCTCCTAAAACCCAGGCTCCCGGAGACGTTCCGGCGGCTGTGGGCCACCTTCAGGCCACAGGCCCCACCTGCCTCTGGAAGCCCCCACCTCAACTCCCTACTCAACTCTCCCCAACTTTATCTCCTTACCCTCCCCGTCCTGGTTCTAAGACTCACAGCTCTAGGTTTGTTCTCCACCTGGAAGAGAACGTCAGTCACTGCTTTTCTTTCCTTTTTCTCCCCGACAGCCTGAAAAGTGCCTCTTTATGTTCTGGTTTATACATATTAATACAGATTTAAAACAAATTACAGGCTTTACTCGATGCTAACAAATCCAAAATCTTAGAAAAGTACTACGAAATAAGAAAAGTATTACCTTTCTAAAAATGGCAATTTTTAAATATATATAAACAAACATGTCACGGTATGTCCAGCCAACAGAACGCTCGTTAGGAACACAATGTAATGAACTATTTACTCATGCGCACGTGAGTGGATCCAGGATAACCATGGTGAATCAGAGAGATCTGGCAGAGAAACACAGTATATGGTTCTATTTCTGTAAAATTCTAGGAGGAACCAACAACACTAACAGCAAACCAATGGTGCCTGGGGTAGAGCTCTGCTAGGAGTGGGTAGGAAAAGTACAGGCAGAATACTGGGGGTGGCCCCGGCCCGTGGGGATCAGTGGTTAGAACAGCAGCCCATGCACTGATTCCAGTGAGGGGCACATACTTGGGTTGCAGGTTGATCCCTGGGGCATGTGGGGAGGGCAGTATGCAGGGGGCAACCAATCGATGTGTGTCTCTCTCTCTCTCGTTGGTGTTTCTTTCTCTCTCTCTCTCCCTCTCCCTCTGCCTCCCTTTCCCTCTCTCTAACCATCGATGGAAAATCATCCTCCGCTGAGGATAAAAACAAGGTGCTGCCGCTCCACGCCGCACACGAACGTCTCAGAGGTAAAGGGGCAGGCACTGGGCAGACCCCACCAGTTCACAGCCAGGGCAAGGCGGCGACGTGGACGCCGAACGGGAACCTTCCAGACGCCAACAGCTTTAGAAAGGAAGAGGTTTCATTTCATCTTTTTACTCTCCTCTGAAAATGCACCCCAAAAATGCATGTGTTCGCCGGGCTAAATGATAACTATATTCCCTAAGGCCCTAGTAACACAAGCTGAGGCTTTGGCCAAAACCGGTCTGGCTCAGTGGATAGAGCGTCGGCCTGCGGACTGAAGGGTCCCAAGTTCAATTCCGGTCAAGGGCACGTACCTTGGTTGCGGGCACATCCCCAGTAGGAGGTGTGCAGGAGGCAGCTGATCGATGTCTCTCTCTCATCGATGTTTCTAGCTCTCTATCTCTCTCCCTTCCTCTCTGTAAAAAATCAATAAAGTATATTTTTTTAAAAAAAGATGAGGCTTTGTTGGAAACCAGTTATTTTGTTTATTATTAGCAGCTTTTAAAAAAGGAAGTCCAGTAGTTGTAATAACATCACACAGGTCTCTTTCCTTCCAGAAGGAAAAGGGAAGCGGTAAGAGAAATGGCCTGGTTCCACGGAGGCGTGCAGAGTAAACTGGCCGCTTTGTGGCAGAAGGAACACAAGAACCGCGTGGCCTGCTCTTATGTAACTAACTGCACGCCCTGCAGGTAGCGGCGAGCTGGGAAGGCGCTGCTGGGTGAGCGGGCGGGGAGGGAGGGGGTGAGGGAGGACGAGGCGTCCTGGGTAAAGGTTAGGGTTACAGGCGGCCCGGCCAGGCCGGGTGCCGATGGCATTGACCGCCCTCGGAATGAGGAAACACAATGCCGCGGAAGGGAAGAGCTCAGGCAGGAAACGCGCTCAGCGGGTCCCGGGCCGTGTAAACAGCAGCCTGGTTCCCACAGTCCGGCCCAGCTCTGCTCCGGGCCCAAGCCCTCCCTCTGCCCAGCGTCCTCACCGGCACGGCGGCCGCACACTCTGCCCTTCAAGCAGAGCGCCTCCGGACTTCCCCCGTGCCTCCCTCCCCGCCAGTGCCCAGGTGGTCCCCTGTCCCTCCCCGCCCGCCCCCCGTCCTGGAGCCCGGTCACTGAGGCTGAGACCCGGCCAGGTGCAGAGCGCGCCGCGGGAGAGAGCCTGCGCATCAACAGGCCTGGACTTGAATGCCGGGCCGACCGCACCCACGCCGTGGGCCACGGAGGCTGGAATCTGGGGCAAGTCTATCCCCGCCGGCACCGGTCGGAGATCAGAGGCAGGGAGGCGGGCGGGAGAGGTGGAGGGATGCCGGAGCCAGGGAGCCCGGGCTGGTGCTCTGGCTGCCGGCAGGAGCCGGCTTTGTCCGGAGGAGGCGGTGGCGCGGATGGCTGTGCAGACCACGGGCAGCTCAGAGCCGTGGGCCCCGGGATCTGCACCGAGGGCAGGTGAGCAGCCAGGCGAGGCGGGTCCCTGCCAGCAGCCGAGCCCGTCTCCTCACTGTCAAGCAGAGAAGACAGCTTCCCGCCAGCAGGTCAGAGGTCCCGGGACGTCAGGACAGCGTGTGACTGACTGGTGACCCGCTCTTCAGCAGGCGTCCACTGTCAAGTGTTGAGAGAGTAACTTACAAGTTATCATCACAAGAATAGAAAGTGTAACTCCGGGGGAGAGGGGAGGGTGGACGGCAACTCCATTTGTGGCGCTCATTTCACAGGTCAAAGCCTCACGTGGCACACGCACCCTGATCCCACGCGGGCTGGGGACCATATGGGGCCAGCAGGGGAGGGGGGGAGCCTGTCCAGAGCCAGTGATGGGAGAGGGGACACGGGCGCAGAGCGCTCCAGGGTCGCCCCCCTGCCCTCACACCTGCAGATGTTCTAAGTGCTTCCTAACCGGTGGTCCTCAGCAGGACCCAGCACCAGGTCCCCCACCGGACTGCCCGCTGGGCAAGAGCAGAGCCCACGGAGATGGTGTGGCTGCCCACTCACTGCACTGGGCCCAGCACAGCTGAACCCAACACAGCCCGGCCCGGCCCGATCCTCGCGGAGCTGGGACCTCTGAGAAGAAGCTGGCAGCATCAGCTCCCGCCCATGGCGCCCAGCCTGCTCTGCCACCTGTGTGCCTGGCTAACACGCTCAGACGCAGCTGCTTTGGACATTCTAAACTGTCAAACACAGGATGCAGTTGTTCGCCAAGTGCTCTCCCATCTCCTTCATGGAAACCAGCGAGGCTCCGAGAATGGACAACACAGCACGGCCGCTCCTCCCGCCCCCACTGCGGGTGCCAGAGCAGGCAGAGGCCACACGGTAGGACCCGCAGACCGCAGACCCAGGAGGTGGAAACAGACGCCCTCTCCTCCGCCTCCCGTCAAACTCAAAGCAACGCCAAGACGGTCGCTGTGAGGAGGGACGCCCATGCAAACCGCCGCTCCGGAGAAGCAGGACAGTAACACGAGAAGCTTTATCTCGCGAGGCCTCTGGCTGGGTTTCCAACGAACCCGACCCGAGGCCTGGCTGGCCGGGCTTAATCAAAGCAGGGAAATCTCTCCCGCCCAGTGGCCGGCAGACCCACTCCTCCCAACAGCACAGGCTCCGAGCACTTTCGGGGTCCACCAATCACTTTTATCATAACGTCGCTCACATATGACAGAGTCGGGAAACTCAGTCAGTGGTGGAACCACACTACGGCCCACATTCCATGGAAGAAGGACCTCGCGGCCGCCGATCGGTCTCACCTCGAAGGGGAACTGATGGGCAGGCCCGGGCCCGCGAGCAGCTGCTGCCTCCCGCCCACCTTCTCTCTATTTAAACCGTCCTCGTCCGCCCCCGTGCAAGTCACTTAGCCTGTTCCTGGCTCCGCTCCACGCTCTCTCATCTGCTCTCAACGTTAAAGTGTATCATCTGGTGCCCAACATAAACATACACAAACTTCATACTGTCCCACAGAATCCAGCTATCTCCATGGGTCTATGTGGGTTTTTTTTTTATATGTTTTTATTGATTGCAGAGAGGAAGGGAGAGGGAGAGAGAAACATCAATGATGAGAGAGAACCAATGATTGGCTGCCTCCTGCACGCCCCCTCTTTGGGGGTTCCAGCCTGCAACCCGGGCATGCGCCCTGAGGAATCAAACCTGGGACTCTTCCGTCCGCAGGCTGATGCTCTATCCACGGAGCCACACCAGCCAGGGCTCTCTGTATTTCTTCAATGGTCAGAATAAAAGCAGTAACTCATCCCTGTCAGAGAATGCAAGGACACGAGCTGGGAAAAGGAGACGTACCGCATCTCTAAGTAGATCCTGAGACATCAGATATCTCATTTCTGTCCACAAGCCTGGAAGTCAAATGTTTCATGGCCATTTCTTAAAGCCCCAGGCAAACAAGAGCATCTGCGGCACCATGAAAGCTCTCTCTTCTCTCCGAGTTTCACGGGCTTAATTGTGTCTTTCAAGCAATCACGTGACTGACTCGTGATCCAATGGGATCCACCACCAGCCCCGATTTTCGGGCGATTTCTGGCTCTGAAAGAGCCACTTTAGGTGAGGACGGCAGCAGCTTCGTGCTCCTCTGCGGGCCCGGGGGGCTGGGAAGAGCGAGGAGCGCGCCTTCCTTTCCGAGTGGGACAAACACGCTGCAGCTTCCGGGAAGCACTGCCGCCCGGCGCTGCCACGTGCCACCGCGCCCGGGAACGGGAGGAGCGATGGACATGTCTGGCTCCTGAGCCGAACAGAAACCATGGCAGTGGCCGTGGGCAGGAGCTGGTGGACCATTGAGACGGTTTCTCTCACTCCTATCGCCTCCCCGCCTCACGCACCGGTACCGCACACGCCCAAAGCGTCTGCTTCTCCTCCCTGCCCAGGGCCCACCCTCTGCGCCCAGCGGTCACCGCTGGCTCATCCTCCACTTGCTCTAGACGCTGCTCTTTCTTTGTTAAGAAACTAACGGCACGGCATTCGTGAAATGTCAAATAAAGATACTATCTTCTGAATGCATGGAATACGCGACAGTGAGTGCGATCCTCGGGAGCTTGTCTTTTAGATCTGGGATCTATCAAATATCAGCGATAAAAAAATAAACCGAAAGAGGAGTGCCATTATTTGGGGTTGACACTGTAGTTAAAACTGTACCATAAACATAATGGCCCAAAGTGGAAGCAACCCAAGTGTCCACTGATGAACGGATAAACAAAATGTAGTCTATACGCAAAGTTCGTTCTTCAGCCTTAAAAAGGAAGTTCGGACACGCGCTCCCACTTCCACAGTGAGGGCATCATGCGAAGTGAAGGGACAAATGCTGTGTGAGTCCGCTCACTGAGGGACAGCCACCTGCCATCCGGAGACCAGGCAGAAAGAGGAGCGCTCGCCGGGGCGGGGAGGGGAGGGGCTTAGCTTTCTTGGCGACATCGGAGGCTCTGAGTCTGCACTCAGATCTAGTGCTGAGGGCTCCTGTGTGCTCAGGATGGAAAGCAAGTTGGCTGGATTCGCAGCATCGAGACGCCTGCCCTCGGGGAAGCCAGCAGGCCCAGGGACTGGGCGACCGGGAGAGGCAGAGGGAGCGGTGAGGGACAGTGAGCGGCAGAGCACAGACCGGAACTCGGGCCAGAGGGCACCCGGCCAGCTGAGCTAGCAGTCACACAGTGAGCAGGAGGGGGAGGGACCCTGAAGGCGGGTGGACAGGCACGGAGCCAGGAGAAATCAGGTGAACTGCGGACACTGCCTGGGCCCCACGGAGCGAGGAATGGAGCAGGTGTGGGCCCACATGCGCCAGAAGCAAGAGAGAAAGGAGGGGGCAGGTGGGAAGGTCTGGGGACCACACTCAAGAACCGGGACTTGCTGAAGGTGCGGTGCAGCCACTAGGAATGTTAAACCGGCCAGTGGCATGCTCAGACTTACAAGCAGCGAGCGTGGGGCAGCAGCCAAGAGAGAGCGGGCGGAGAGAATGGGCGTCCAGAGCTGAGGCTCCTGTGCATGATGCTCGCTGCCGCCGGCCGGGCAGGAGATCGGGGTACAGATGGCAGCTTGAGTGGACAGGGCCCAGCACGTCTCAAGATGCACACGGCAACCATCCCAGATGGCGGGTAATGACATATACATAGACTTCTAAAAATACCGCTAGCAGCTAACATCAGATCGCACCGCTCGGGAATTAGGATGCACCATATGCACCGCTACATGTGAGTTACTGCGGGAGAAAAGCAACGCTGTCTGCGGCTCTCGCACAAGACCAGCGACAGCAGTGGCCCCCGAACCTCCGCCGTGACCTGAGGGGAGCCTCCCAACCAGCACCGCACCCCCGGGGGCCCTGGTGGACGACGCACACGGCACCTGCCCGCGCCGCCCTGCAGGTGCCCCGCCGAAGCCGCGTCCGGCTGCCGCCAACGAACTCCGTGGAGTGCTCTCTGCACAAAGAGCAGGACTGGCCCGGCGGGTGAAAAAGCAGCCATAAATGAGAGGCCCGGTTACACTGGGGATGAAATACTTTACACCCTATTTAAACTAACTCACTAAAATCGTGAACTTCCCAGAATGGCACAGGAAAATGAAACAAACCAAATAAAACGAGATTGAAAAGAGCAAAGAGACGCGCTTTCTCGCAGCCATTGAATCAACGGCACCCCGGCACACAGTCTTCTAGTTACTCAGCCCACAGAAGGTCATCACTCCTCCCACTGTCAGGACACCTGTCAACCGGGTTTTGCATAATGCATGCATGGAGGCTCAGGAAAAGCCGGGACCTCTGAGAAGAGAAACGCACTCACAAGTGGAAGGACAGCCCTGCCGACGCTGAGGCTCAGGGGCAGTGGGAGCGGTCTGACCGGCGGGGAAGGGTCGGCCAGGAAGACCGATTCCCAGACCGCCCGGCCCTTAGCTCAGTGGTTGGGGCATCAGCCTGCGGACTGGAGGGTCCTGGGTTCAATTCCCATCAGGAGCGCAGGCAGGAAGCAACCGGTCGTCGATGTCTCTCTCACATCGGTGTTCCTCCCTCTCTGCCTCTCCCCTCCCCCCTACCTCTCGCCAGAAAATCAATAG
>PVJN01044534.1:0-17291 GCA_004026805.1 Lasiurus borealis | reverse complement strand
CCCGGTTCGGGGGCGTCTCCCCTGGTTCGGGGGCGTCTCTCCTGGTTCCAGAGCGTCTGTCCTGGTTTGGGAGCCTCCCCTGCACCCCTCCGCCCCGCGCGGCTGCACCCCTGTCCCCCCTCTGCTTCCCGCTCAGGACGGACCAGACACCACCCCGGTGCTTCGAGGAACCCTCATCAATGTGTCTGACTCTCTCTCTGCCTTCCTCCGTGAAAAATCAATAAAATACACACACACACATATTTGTATGGATTTTGCCTGCTTTGGGCACGGACTCTGGGGCGTGTCCTCCGCCGCCTGGGCCTTCACGTGGGGGGCTGCTCCCCAGCAGAGGCGGGACAGGTGCTCCGCTTGGCGGTGCAAAGCCCCGTTTTCCCGCTCGCCCCGCGCCCCGGTGCACCTCTGTTTCTCTCCTGCTGCCTCTCCCCGTCTCCTGCTGGGAACGTGGACCACTTGTGTCTGCGGGGACGCTCTTCGCCTGTCCCATTCCACTAGCAGCAACTTCTCCCGCGTCCTCTCCGGTGGAGGAAGAGGAGCTCCTTGCCTGCAAAAGGTTCATTCCCTTTTTTTTTTTAATATATTTTATTGATTTTTCACAGAGAGGAAGGGAGAGGGACAGAGAGTCAGAAACATCGATGAGAGAGAGACATCGATCAGCCGCCTCCTGCACGCCCCCGCTACTGGGGATGTGCCCGCCAGCAAGGTACATCCCCCGACCGGAATCGAACCCGGGACCTTTCTGTCCACAGGCTGACGCTCTATCCACTAAGCCAAACCGGTCTCGGCTATATTATTGATTTTTTACAGAGAGGAAGGGAGAGGGATAGAGAGCTAGAAACATTGAGGAGAGAGAGAAACATTGATCAGCTGCCTCCTTTGCACGCCCCCCTCCCGCCCCCAGGGGATGTGCCTGCCACCCAGGCACACGCCCCTGAGCAGAATCGAACCCGGAACCCTTTAGTCCGCAGGCTGACGCTCTATCCACTGAGCCACACCGGCCTCAGCTAATTCATTCTTCTTGCTCTGGACTTGATGCGATGGGTTTTTGTTGTTTTTTGTTGTTGTTGTTGTTGTTGTTTTACTCTGTGGTTTTCAGGGTGGGGTGAACCCTTCATTTTCCACTTCTCCCCGTGTTTTCTGTGTCTCTGCTGATTTCTTTCCGGAACGGGTCAGCGTGTAGGTATACCCAGTCCCCAGGGGGGCTCGGTGCCCGCAAGTAGTTTAACGACCCGGTCTGACTTGGTTTCTCGCAGCGGCCCTGAGAGAGGAGGATCCTGTCTGCCGGGGGCCAGAGCAGACCTGGCCGGGGAAGTGGCCTGCCCAGCCAGGCTGAGGTTGGAGGCAGGAGAGCCTGGGTCTGACCTCACCGTGTCTGATTCCGGGTGATCCACTCGGGACTGCTTCTCGAGGGACCCTTCCCGCGATTCCCTCTGTCCTCCCCTCTTCTGCATCTCTTCCCCTTCATGGCCACACTCATCACCAAATTATTACCCCAGAGTGAAAAAAAAGTCTGTGTTTTCCAGTAAAATGCGGTCCATGTGCATTGTTGTCTTGCAGTTACTGAGTTAAATTTCTCTGTTTCTTTTTTCCAGCCGTCGAAAATAATGATTAACTTGGAAGATAATGTGCAGTACGTGTCCATGAGAAGTAAGTTGATTCTTGAACAGGTTTCAGGTTTTGAAGTTTGAACTGTGATCTCAGTGGTTTGTGTTTAAATGTAATGAGTTGATGAGACTTAAATAAGATGCGTTATTTGTGCACCGAAATGTCACCCTGGCGTTTGCTGAGGATGTGGGCCGAGTGCGGTGCGCGGTGCGAGTGGGCTCCGCTGCGCACCCCCAAAGCCTGGGGAGCAGTCCCCGCCGCCGCCAGAGCCCCGATGGCCAGGAGGCGGGAGCCGGCCCTTCCCCCGGCCCCTGGCACTTCCTGTCTCTTCCCTCGACTCCTGCCCTGGCGCAGCCCCTCGGTGAAAGGGGAGGGGCTGCCGGTTGCCCTCACTCCCATCCTGGCAGCGATGATGAGTGCCCGCTCCTCGCTGCCCTGCCCGCGTGCTGTCCTCCTTGGCTGCCCAGTGCCTACATGACGCCCGGCCCCTGCGTCCTCCTCAGCTCCGCCATCCCGCCCTCTGGGTGTTCGGGTTCCGCCTGGGGGTGCTCTCCCGCTGCCCACGCCACCAGCTTCCTGCACCGGCGTCCATTGGGCTCTCACCAGCCTGGGTGGTCACAGAGCCCCTCCAGAGGGAGGTGCGGGTGGTGCTCGGGGTGTGGACGAGGCAACGGGCCCAGAGAGGGCAAGGAGCTGCTCTCACCAGGCCTCGCCCCGAGTGAGCTAATGACGTGGCCGTCGGCGGCTGGAATGTTCGCTGCTGGTGTTGGTGGGGAGGAATGGTGCCCTGCGCGTAAGGCACGTAAGGGAAATGAATGCAGCACGGTTATAGTCAGCAGTCGTTAGTAGAAAATACCCTTTCCCGGTTTTATTGAAAATAATTGGCATGACTGTAAAAACAAAGTTACAAAGTTTTTTGTTTTTTGTGTTTTTTTTTTTTAATATATTTTATTGATTTTTTACAGAGAGGAAGGAAGAGAGATAGAAAGTCAGAAACATCGATGAGAGAGAGACATTGATCAGCCGCCTCCTGCACGCCCCACAGTGGAGATGTGCCCGCAAGCAAGGTACATGCCCCCGACCGGAATCGAACCCAGGACCTTTCAGTCCGCAAGCCGACGCTCTTTCCACTGAGCCAAACCGGTCTCGGCAAGTTACAAAGTTTTTATTAAGACGTTTCATAATACCGTTACATTGGCTGGGCCGCGAGTTTGACATGCTTGGTCTAAAGCCTTTTGTTACCTGGGAGAGGCTAATTTTTACCCAGTTTGGGAGACCTACTTCATAAATCTCTCATAAAAATGAGCTCTGATTTGATCCGTGTGTGGAATTTCTGTAGGTGTCTGTGCTTACTAATCACGAGCACATACGTTACTTTTATGAGTGTAGCAAGAAGTGATATTTAAAATGTGACAAACGGGTTTGTTTTGTTTCCCAGAAACTCTGAAAGTGAAGACCCCGCGGTTTGATGTCTCGCTGGTGTATCTAACGCGGAAGTTTATGGATCTGGTCCGGAATGCCCCCGGGGGCATTCTTGACCTAAACAAGGTGGCCACGAAGCTGGGAGTGCGGAAACGAAGGGTGTACGACATCACCAACGTCCTAGATGGCATCGACCTGGTTGAGAAAAAGTCTAAGAACCACATTCGATGGATGTGAGTTGGCTTCAAACTTCTTGTGGCTTTTGTCCTTCTCGTTAGATGGCAACGGACTGCAGCGACCACTGAACTAAGTCCACTGTGCATATGCAAGGAGGGAAGAATGCAGGCTGAAACACCGAGCACAGGGCTGTCCCTGAGCCAGTACTGGTTTTTCACATGTTCTCCATATGTTCCGTGCTCCCGGTTTGGGTAGGAACTAAGGGACTAAGAGGTCAGGACTTGGCAAAGGCCAGGCTGTGCGCTCGAGCTGAGCTTGCACTGGGCGCTGTGGCCTTAGTTCAGTGGCCGCTGCAGTACGTTGCCTGCCTCTGCGGGAATCTCTCCGGAGGGGTGTGTCTGTTGAAGCCCCTGTGAAAGGAGCGAGAATCGGGGGGCAACACCCAGTGTACATGGAGGGGGATGATGGGGATCTAGAAAAGGGAGGGCAGAGGCGAGGTCAGAGTGTGTGTCCCGGGGGAAACCGCTGAGGGATTACCCGCCCGCGTCACGCTGCCACCTGCGTGTGGCTGACGGTCGTGTCCGGTGCTGTTGCAGAGGAACCGACCTCAACAACTTCGGGGCCGTGCCGCAGCAGAAGAAGCTGCGGGAGGAGCTGTCCGACCTGTCGGCCATGGAGGAGGCTCTGGACGAGCTGATTAAGGATTGCGCTCAGCAGCTGTTCGAGCTGACGGACGACAAGGACAACGAGCGATATCCTTTGCTCTGGGCCTCTAACGCTGCTCCTGCCAGAGCAGGCTCCCTGAGTTAGTCGTCAGCCGGCGGGGGAAGGGGGTGTTCTGTACAGTTTTAAGAAAAATGAGATGTTTAGAAGTTAAAGAGTTCAGTCTTGCAGCCTAATAACGTCCTGGCCTGCAGCTGCCAGGTGCGGCGGTGGAGCCAGACACGCTGCATCCCGGCCTGAGCCGCCGGTGCCGAGGCTGACGCGGCATCTGCATTAAACCAGCGGGCACTCTTGCTCCTTTCGGCGCCTGGCCACTATCATAAAGGGAAGGGCTGTGGCTTTGTGAAAGGCTATTTCCCGGATTTCTCAATCGCGTTGACTTCCGAAATGGAAGGGGTGGTCGTTGAAATGGCGCCTGGACCGCCTCCGGGCCACAGGGCCGAGTAGTGTCCGCGTCCCCAGCCCAGACAGGCTCTGGGTCAGAGGAGACTGTCTGCAGCTGGTCTTTGGTCTCCTGGGCCGTTGGCCGCTGGGCTCCCTTGTGGCACCTTGGGGAGTGATACTGACTGAGCTGTTCGTTTATGTAAACTCGACAGCAGCTGTTGAAAGACATCGCTAACGTGACTGCACTCAGGTCTGTGGAGTAAAGAATGCCGGGGTAATAACCCAGTACAACGCCAGCAGTTACAATTTTACTCAGCACAGGAACCGGGCACAAAAGTTCAGGTAGTTAGACAAGAAATCCCATTAGTAGGTGCTAATCCTGAAAAACTATATTCTCTAAGTTTTTTAAAAAATATATATATATATGTTTTTTTACTGATTTCAGAGAGGAAGGGACAGGGAGAGAAAGAAACATCATTGATGAGAGAGAATCCTTGATCCGCTGTCTCCTGCAGGCACCCAGGCATGTGCCCTCACCTGAATTGAACCCTGACCTCCTGGTTCACAGGTTGACAACCACTGGGCCACACCGGCTGGGCTATTTCTACTTTTTACAGATTTTTTTTCCACCTTGATTTTAAGGTGCTCTCATCCCTTAAACTCGGACTGTTTTTCCCCAGAGGCTCTCAGAGTGAGATCTAGCCGTGAACAGGGAATGGATTGGGGTGGGTGGACTTGATTCCTTTGAGTTGTGTTTGGCTTGAGAGCTCAGACTTTATTAGTATTTTTCTCCAGAAATTGTCATCATCATCGCATTCGTACAGTTTAAGGGAACTCTACGTTGAGTTAGAAACGGAAAACACTATAAATCATGAAATAACGAAGTGTGTGTGGAAATATTCTTACCAGCTGCCCCCTTAATTGTTTGTGCTGTTGTGCCATTGTTATAAGAGCTAAGTTCCCTCCCCGCACAGCGACCCCTGCAGATCCTTGACTGGCTCACGCTCGCGTACGTGACGTACCAGGACATCCACAGCATCCGCGCCTTCCATGAGCAGATCGTGATCGCGGTGAAAGCGCCGGCGGAGACCCGGCTGGACGTCCCCGCCCCCAGAGAGGTGGGTGGCTGCGGGGTCAGGGGGCTTCGGGCGGGGGGAACCCCTGAGCTTGCTCCCTGCCAGCCTCGAGGCGTGGCCTCACCCGCACGCACGCTGGTCCTGCTCAAGCCCTGAGCGCCTTTTCCCTCCCGAGGACCCGGAGCCCAGAAAGAGGAGCGGACCCCCTCGCGGTCAGAGGACACAAGCAGGCTTCCCCCCGGAGTTTCTGCAGCGTCTTAGCTGCTGGGCGTGCCTCTTAGAGGAGCCGCCGGGAACGGGCTGCAGGCTCGAAGTTCCAGAAGGAACTCTGCGGTCAGCCCAGGCTCTCGGGAATTAGCTCGCTAACCCCGCTCCAAAGACGGGTGAGGAGACTGGGCGCTATGTTACACAGTGAGAATAATACAGTGCTCAGCACACCCCTCTCCTCGCAGGGACGTGTGTGTTGAAAGGTACCATATTTTCCAGCGTATAAGACGACTTTTTAACCCAGGAAAATCATCTCAAAAGTCGGGGGTCGTCTTATATACCGGGTGTCATCTTATAGGGCGAGAATACCCCAAACTCTCTATTTTAACCAGAAAAGTTGGGAGTCATCTTATATATTGGAAAATACGGTAACTGTCATCGGAAGGTTGCTTGGTGAGGACGGAGGCAGAACCCAGGAGAGTGGCCATTCCTGGGACAGGCCGTCGGCTCTGACAGGCCGGTGGAGCCTGGTGCTCAGTGACGCTGCAGGGATTTGCCCCCTGGAGGGGGGAGGATGCAAACGCCCACCTTGCTGCCCCAGCATCCTGTCCGGTGCGTGCCGTGCTCTGCAGCCGCCGGTGGCCCCAGAGGCCGGAGGCAGGGCCACCGTGGTGCTGAGGCTGAGCGCTGCCTCTCCCCGGCTCTGCTCCTTGTCCCTGGGCTGTGCCCGGGCCAGTGCTGCCGTGGTCCCCGCCCCGGCCCCGCACGGGCGGGAGGAGAACGACTCAGTCCGACCCACTCCCCGTCAGAACAAGACCGTTCCTCACGGGAGCCTCGTTCCCTGAGGAAGCCCCGCTTCCTGGCAGCTCGGGCATCCGGCGGCCTGCATGGCAGGAGGGGTGTTTGTCTGGGTCTCGCTGCTTTTCCGAGTGGACAGAAGTGCTCTGTCCGTTCGCTCTCCAGCGGTCTGCAGCCCGGAGCACCCTGACCACCTGAGAGCACGGGACTCGGTCTGTCTGTCATCAGGACACTCACTGGGTGTGGTCCGTGCAGGTGCTCCCAAGGGCCAGTCAGCCTGCGGGGAGACGTGGGCGCGAGGGCTCTGGAGCCATTTTCTGTGGTCAGGGAGCTGTTTTTAATGTGACGTGGCCAGCGGATATAATGCCACAAATACCGTATTTTCCAGCGTATAAGATGACCCCCAACTTTTCCAGTTAAAATATAGAGTTTGGGATATGCCCGCCCTATAAGACGACCCCCGACTTTTGAGAAGATTTTCCTGGGTTAAAAAGTCGTCTTATCCTCCGGGAAATACGGTAGTCCTGGTTCCCCAAACAGAAGGGGGGTGTGCCCTGGGTTTCCTGCCGGAAACGCCCTGAGACGGGCAGCTCTGCGCGGTGGGTGCGGCACCCCATGGGCCCCCGCTGACGCCGCGGCGTTTGCGTTCTGCAGGACTCCATCACGGTGCACATCCGCAGCACCAAGGGGCCCATCGACGTGTACCTGTGCGAGGTGGAGCCGGGCCGCGCCCGCAGGAAGGGCGCCGACGCCGCGGGGCCCTCGGCCGCTAAGAAGAGCAAACACGCCCGGCCCGACCGAGGTGAGCACCGCTTCCGGCCCGGGGCCGTGGGAGGGCCAGGGACGGTTAAAGTGTGCCGGGCTTTAAGCGTGTGCTGGGCGGGGTCGCTTAATGGAATCATAGGTTTCTGGAAGAATACTGAGGGTACGGATAAGTGGAAGCACATACTGTGTTCGTGGAGAAGAAGAATTCACATCGTTAAAATGCCAGTACTGCCCAAAGCAATCTGTAGATCCAATGCAGCTCCTATCAGAACACAGTGGTGCATGTCTCAGAGCTAGAACAGACAGTCCAGCAGTTACACGGAACCGCAGAGACCCTGAAAGATGCAGCAGGCTTGAGAGAGAACAAAGCTGGAGGACTCGGCCACGTGGTGTCAGGTGGTACGACATCCCGGCCATGGTGGTCAGAACAGCCTGGACTGGCATCAGCGCACAGGCCAGGGGGCAGGACAGAGCCCAGAGTCAAGTCACACCTTCACGGTCCGTTCACACTTGACAAGGGGGCCCTGGCCGGTGTGGCCCTGGCCGGTGTGGCTCAGGGGATAGAGCATCGGCCTGTGGACTGAAGGGTCCTGGGCTCGCTTCCTGTCAAGGGCACGTACCTTGCTTGTGGGCTCCATCCCCAGTAGGGGGCGTGCAGGAGGCAACCAATCAATGATTCTCTCATCAGTGATATTTCTATTTTTCTGTCCCTCTCCCTTCCTTTCTGAAATCAATTAAAAAAAAAAAAACATTAAAAAAAATTCTTGACAAGGAGGCAAGAATACACGATGAGGTAAAGATAGTCTCCTCCATGAATGGTGTGGGAGAATGTTACACTCACCCATAAAAATCTCACAGGAAAACAGTAAAGTCTCGGACATTTCACGGTGCAGTATTTTTCCTGACGTATATCGGGGATGGGAAACTAAAAAGATAAACAAATGGGACTGCATCAGACACAGGAAAGCCACCCACCGCGGGGAGAACGCATTCGAACAGGTTGATGGTTACGTCTGTGTGGTTCGAGGAGAGGAAAACGGGGCGTGGCTGTCCGTGGGGAGCAGCGGCAGCGGTCTCTGTGGCCGGGGGAGGCTGTCCCCGGGCTCAGGTGGGCGCTCGCGGGTCCGTGTGCCGCCAGCGTGGTCTTAGGACTTCGAACGGCAGCCTCGGGCCGGTCCGTGGCGCGTGGCCAGGGTTCTCCATCTTTCCCTGCAGGTGAGTTGTGCGCTCTGCTGCCTGGCTGCTTTCTGAGCGCTTGTTGGAGACTTTGCTTTGTGTGGGTTCTTTTTCAGAGGAAAACCCTCCGCGGCGCAGCGAGGAGAGCGACTGAGGGGAGGCGAGTGGCTTTGAGCGCGTGGACGACACCCGAGCTCGATCCGCGCCGTCGGTCCGTCCGTCACTGTGAAGTCCCCTCGACCGGGCGGCACCGAGGCCCGTGGTGTCTCCGCGCGGCTCGCTGCTTAGCGGCCGGGATTCTCGTGGTTCCACGTTCAGAAGCTACTCTTTTCACACTTGACTGCTCTTTGCAGCGACAGACATCCCGCCTCCCGAACTGCCTCCTCAGAGTGCCCCTGACCCGGGCGGTCAGTCCCGCGTGGACCCGCCCCCCCTCCCTCCCAGGATCACGTGTCGGCCTCACAGGAGCAGTTGCCTTACACGAGGCCACGTCCCGTTAGCTGCTGCGCGGTGGTGGGCGTGCACACGCCTCTGACTGTGACGTCTGTGTACATAGCTGTATATGCGCAGATCGCTTACGTGTGTCTCGGTGAGTCTCCACCGTGTACAGCCCGAATCATGTATATATGGAACTGAGCAGATTCTCGAATCTGTGCTATGGGTAACTTATTAGAACCCTCTGAACGGGAAGATCATGGGTTTCAGCAGAGTCCCCGGGTGGAGGGGGTTCAGGCCGCCTGCCGTGACTGTGTCTGAGCAGAGAGACCGTGGCGTGCCCACACCGGCAGGGACCAGCGTGGAGAGACCGCCAGGCCGTGGCTTACTGAGCGAGAGCCGGGAATTCAGCGGCAGCTGGCAGCCCGTCCACGCTCCCCGCCAGCGGCTTCTCCATGGTTCCGGGTGCAGCCGTGCTCCTCGGTCGTTTAGGCCTTAGCTGTCCCCGCCCCGTCCCCCATCCCGGCCCTTCTGCGGTTACCCAGCGCAGTCTACCTCACTGGCAAGTCCCGCACCGCCCTGTGCCTCCGCTCACGTGCATTACCGTGAGACTGTGAGCTCCCGGAGGGACCGGGTCTTCGTGACCGCTCTGCCTGGAGCCTGCACACGGGCGTGCCCGGCGGCCGAGCACACCGGCGAGCGCGTGGCTTGTACAATGAGACCAGACGCCCGTGGCCGGTCTGCCACACGGGACCGTATGGGCATCGTGCAGGTGTGTCTTTTACGCGTCCCTTGCTTTCAGAGAAAACTCTGAAGCAGCTTGAAGTGAAGATCATGTGTCGCGAGGTTTCAAATGGAATCAGAATATTGGAAACCAGTGCTGCCTGTTCGGGCCGCACATACCTCTGCCCTCCCGTGGCTTTTCCCCGTGCCCCGTGCCCCATGCACGCGGCCTCCTTCCCCCGACAGCCACCCCTCCCTACCCCCCGGCTTTCTCCCCAGGCCTGGGCTGCTGGCACTTGAGCAGGAGTAGATGCACCGTATTTTCTGGCGTATGAGGCGACTTTTCAACCCAGGGAAATCTCAAAAGTCAGGGGTTGTCTTATACACTGGGGGTCATCTGATAGGGTGAGTCTATCCCAAACTCTCTATTTTCTGGAAAAGAAGGGGGTCGTCTTATACGCCCAGCTCTCTCATACGCCGGAAAATGCGGTAGGTGGGGTCTCAGTGAGAAAACGGGGCTGCGAAGCAGAACTGGCAGCCACCAGTCTGTGTGATGGCCGGGCCCCGAGGATAAGGTCCTGGCGCAGTGGTCGTCTGCCTTTCGGGCCTCACGGACTCCGGTTGGTGACGGCCGGTCCGGAAGGGTAGAGCAGGAGAGGGGAGGCCCTGCGCGTCTGGAATGCAGGGGAACAGGGAGAGAGGGCCTTTCCCGGGAAGGAATGGTGGGGGTGAGGAAGGCAGCCTCCCCACAGACCAGTGGAGGCAGCCCAAGGGGAGGCATTGGTTCTCGTGCTCGAGAAATGTGATGTGTACAGGTTGGTCCGGGGGGGAGAGAGCATGTGAGCAGAGTTCCTTGTAACCGCGACGCGTGCCATAAAGGAATGTTCTCCACCTCCCGGCGTGCGCTGTGTCTTCTTACAGCTGCTCCGGCAGCCCCGAGCCCGCCCTGCGCTCCCCGCTCCCCCGCCCGCCCCTCCGCACCCTGTCCCTCCTGCCCTTCCCCTGCGGAGGCCGAGGGTGTCCCGGGCCTCTGCAGGCCCCACCTTCTGGTCCCACTTCCCGTGCCGCCCGCCCTCCACTCACCCCGCCTCTGCTGCTGGCTGGGCCGCACCCACTGCCCTTCCCTCCCTGCCCTGGCCTCATCCTCTGCCTGGAACTGCCCCTCTCCCCTGCTCTCCGAGCTGCATCCTCAGACACCCGCTCCCCATTCCACCCCGGGGCCTGCAGTCCCCCAGGGCACGGGGCAGCCACCCACCCTCCAGCACTGGTATTTCCCCACCAGTATTTCCTGCTCCCGGTGGAGGGGCCCAGCCCTCCCCGCCCCCCCCACATTTCTGCAGTGTCGGGTCCATCTTTGCTGGATGAGAGAGGTGACCTGGCTTCAGCCCATTCCCAGGAACTAGAAAACATAGCCTGGCTTTCAAACACAGACCGGCCCGCCGGGTTTGCTCTGAAAGGAAACGTGCCTGTCCTGGCTGCGGCCACCCACGGGCCACTTGTCCTTCCCCAGGCAGCGGACGCCAGTCCCGCTGGAGGCGGCCAAGGAGCCCAACCGGCCCGTGGGACACTGCCACCTGGTGGAGGACCAAGTCATGGGATTTCTTCACCTGCTTTCAATGAGGCAGGTGCTAGGCAACAGCGTTCTTTTTAAATTTCAAATTCCATTTTTTTAAAAAAATACATTTATTTTCCACAGAGAGGAAGGGAGAGGGATCGAGAGCTAGAAACATCCATCAGCCGCCTCCTGTACGCCCCCCACTAGGGATGTGCCTGCAACCAAGGTACATGCCCTTGACCAGAGTTGAACCTGGGACCCTTCAGTCCACGGGCCGACGCTCTATCCACTGAGCAACACTGGTTCCTGCCAGATCCCTTTTTTTTTTTTATAAAGTGAACTGATCCTAATCTTTCCGTATTAAAATTTAAGTGGAACGACGGGAAGAGAAATGCCTGTGCGAGGTTTCTATTCTTGCCCCAATCTCGTCTCCAGAGACCTCAACTGTCTCCACATCCTCATCGCCCTGGTCTGTGACACTGGACCCGTGGTCAGGAAGCAGCAGAGGCCGTACATGTCCTAGTAAGACGTGTACCAAAGGTGGTGGGCAAACCCAGTCTTTTTTTTTATCTTCACCCAAGGATATGCTTTTTTTTTTTCATTACTGACGTTAGGGAGAGGGAGGGGGAATATCTATGTGGGAGAGAAACATCAGTTGGCTGCTGCCTGTATGCGCTCCAATCAGGGACCAAACCTGCGACCCTTCCGTGCACGGGCGACGCGCAACCCGCTGAGCCGCCTGGCCAGGGTAACCGCCACTGTGGGTACCAAGTACGGTCCCTGCCACGGCCCAGGAAGAAAGCCCTGGTAGCCCTGGCTGGCGCTGTACCGTGCTTAGAGCACCAGCCTGCTAACCAAAGGTCATGGGTTTGATTCCCAGGTAAGTGCATGTACCTGGGTTGCAGGTTCGATCCCTTGGCCCTGATTGGGGCACAGGCAGGAGGCAGCCCATGGATGTGTCTCATATCAATGTTTCTCTCTCACCCCTCCTTCCCACTTTCTCTAAAAATCAGTGGAGCCGAAACTAGTGTGGCTCAGTGGATAGAGCGTCGGCCTGCGGACTGAAAGGTCCCAAGTTCGATTCCAGTCAAGGGCATGTATCCTGGTTGCAGGCACATCCCCAGTAGGGGGCGTGCAGGCAGCTGGTCGATGTCTCTCATCAATGTTTCTATCCCTCTCCCTTCCTCTCTGTAAAGAGTCAATAAAATATATTAAAAAAAAAAATCAGTGGACAGCTATCCTCGGGTGAGGATTGAAAAAGAAATGTGTTTGTGCTAGAGAAGAAATATCGGTCCAGACTTAAAAGGAACATCGGAATGTCGCTCAGCTAAAACCCTCCCCGAAGGGCCCGCCCAGCACGCGGTGACTTACTCAGTCACCAGGCGGAATCCGGTGGGTGACGCCGGCTCGCTATTTATAACGGGGCAGGCGCGCCGAGCCCTTGTGAGCGCGGGAAAGGAGGGAACGTCCCGTCCCGCTCTTCGCAGGGTTCTTCAGCCCCTCTCGTGCGAACGGCGGCAGGAGATGCCTCACCGGCCGCCGTGGGTGTCTGTAGGCAGAGCCTCGTCCTACATGTAACTGGGAAAATACACTTACGGCCCTTTTCAAGATGACTCGATTACACGGCTGGGTTTCATTTGGTGCAGAGGAAAGTGGGGTGGTAGGTAGACATTTTAGCAGGTCGGGGCCAGGACTAGCTCACGCCGGGGCCTGGACCGGCTTTAGTGGCTCCTCCTCCATCTGTTAGCTACGCTGATTATCTGCTCCTCTTGTCTCCTGCCAGGCCCCGGGTGAGGGATATAAATAGTCGAGTGTCCACATTCTCTGGTCAGGTAGGTGTCCGGATCCTCACTTTGGAAAGGAGAAAGCTGAGGCTGGAGGGCAAGTGCAGTCCACAGGAGAGCCAGGATCTGGGCCGGAGAGAGTGGCTCACAGCCTCAGATGCCCTCTAAAAACAGGTGGTGCCCGGCCGGCCTGGCTCAGCGATGGAGCATCAATCTGTGCACTAGGTCATAGTTTGATTCCTGCTCAGGGCACAAGCCCAGGGTGAGGGCTCGATCCCCAGTAGGGGGCGTGCAGGAGGCAGCTGATCAGTTATTCTCTCTCCTCATTGATGTTTCTATCTCTCTGCTTCTCCCTTCCTCTTCTAAAATCAACAACAACAACAAAAAAAGCCGACTGGTTTGGCTCAGTGGAATGTAGACTCAAGGGTCCTGGGTTTGATTCTGGTCAAGGGCGTGTACCCTGGTTGGGGTGTGGGTCTGAATACATACGGTGTCACGAGACCAGGTGAACGGGCCTCCCTGCCCGAGCACAGGGCTGGCTTCTGGCGTGGGTTTAGCAGCTAATACTGAGCAGGTGCCTCAGGCAGGCGGAGCTACTTACACACACATGTATTCCAGATTTTTAAAAAATATAATTATTGATGTCAGAGAGGAAGGGAGAGCTAGAGAGAGATAGAAATCAATGATGAGAGATTCATGGATTGGCTGCCTCCTGCACGCCCCCTCCTGGGGATCAAGCCTGCCACCCAGGCCTGTGCCCTGACTGGGAATCGAACTGGTGACCTCCTGGCTCATAGGTCGATGCTCAACCACTGAGCCAGCTGGGCGACTATTTAGATTTTTATTTATATCCAGGGAGGGAGTTTGATCTGAGCTATTTTCAGCAGACGGACCTGAAATGATGTCGCAGTCCATCTGGAAAGATATCCGTTCACGCTTTGTGGCATTTTTACTTACACTTCCCATGGCACCGAATGGCGTTTCCAACATATTTTTTATTATTATTATTGATTGTTACAGAGAGGAAGGGAGAGAGATAGTTAGAAACATCAATGAGATAGACATCGATCAGCTGCCTCCTGCACACCCCCCACTGGGGATGTGCCCGAAACCAGGATACATGCCCTTGACCGGAATCAAACCTGAGACCCTTCAGTCCGCAGGCCGACGCTCCATCCCCTGAGCCACACCAGTTTCGACCGTTTCCAGCATCTTAGGAAAAGGCGCAGCGCCGGGCCTTTTTAAAAAGAAAGAGAGAGAGAAAGAGAGAGAGAGAGAGCCGGAAAGTGGGGCAAAGGGCGGTGGGCGGGGAGGGAGAAGCGGGGGAGAGGTCGGAATGCGGAGCGCGCGGCGGGGTGCGTGCCGGTCACGGCCTCCCGCGTTAAAAATAACCGGCGGGGCCGCCTTCCTGCAAACGTGGCCTCTCTCTCGGCCGGGAGTCTCCTCTGTTTTTCCAGCAGCGGGACTTCTGGTCCCCTTTTCCCCCGCTCGATGCCCCTGCCCGGCCTGAGCGAGCCTTCCCCTGCCTTTCCGTCGCAGCCAGCGGAGGCCAGAGGAGTCACTGGGGTTGGTGGAACCGGGATGGGGAGCCTTTGGGGCTCTGGCCGCCGCCAGCCGGTGGAAGCCTCCTGCCCAGCGGTTCTCAACCTGTGGGTCGCGACCCCTTTTGGGGGTCGAATGGCCCTTTCACAGGGGTCGCCTGAGACCAGCGGAAAACACCTATTTCCCATGGTCTTAGGCACCAACACACCGCTCCTCGGTGCAGCAACGTGTAGCCATGTCGTTTATTGTTGTCCTAGGAAGACTGTTGCCCATGCGACACCACGATTCAAGACAACATTTCATTTATTTGTCATGAGAAATAAATATGTCACAATATACAATTACATATTGTTTTTGGGATGAATCCCTATGCTTTAATGATGTTCAATTTGTAACAACGAAAATACATCCTGCCTGTCAGATATTTACATGACAGTTCATCACAGTAGCAAGATGACAGCGATGAAGTAGCCACGGGAATCATTGTATGGTTGGGGGTCACCACCCCATGAGGAGCTGTCTTAAAGGGTCGCGGCCTCAGGAAGGTTGAGAACCGCTGCTCCTGCCTGTTTGACGTCAGCACCCCAGCTGCTGGCCCCGAGTCGCTGCCCGTGTGGGTGAGGCCAGCTGGCGGACTCGGTGGCCCTGGAACGCCGCGCCCTCGGCACCCGTGGCCGAGGCTGCAGCTTGGCGCGGGCTCAAGGCCTCTCTCTCCCAGAAATAGCTCTCACCTCTCCCCCGGGGCCGGTCCGAGAGGGAACGTGCCGCCTTCCCCCGGCTCCCTCTCCCGGGAAGATAACGGGGCCTTGGCCGGTTTGGCTCAGTGGATAGAGCGTTGGCCTGGGGACCGTGGGGTCCTGGGTTCGAGTCTAGTCAAGGGCACGGACCTCGGTGGCAGGTTCCTTGGTGAGGGCTCGTGCAGGAGGCAACCAATCCATGTTTCTCTCTGTCTTTCCCGCTCTCTTCCACAACCTCTCAAAATCAATGGGAGCTGAGACTGGTTTGGCCTGTGGACTGAAAGGTCTGGGGTTCGATTCCAGTGAAGGGCATGTATCCTGGTTGCGGACACATCCCCTGTAGGGGGCGTGCAGGAGGCGGCTGATCAATGTGTCTCTCTCATTGGTGTTTCTAACTCTCCATTCCTCTCCCTTCTCTCTGTAAAAAAAATCAATAAATTATATTTAAAAAGACACCAAAAGGCATTTCCCTGTTAATATTGAATCCTTAAAAAAAAAAAAAAAAACGAAGGGAAAAAAACACGTGTTCTCATACTTTCCCATTCCCAAAGGGTCCAATTACGCTGTTTTCTGCGCGTTGTTTCATCCCTCCTCCCGTGCGCGAGGCTGACCGTGGGCCGAATCGGAGGCGGCCGGTCACGTGCCTGTAACCTGAGCGTTCGTTCTAGAACATTTCAGTCATTTCTTAGCAAAGCCCGGGGCCCGCTGCATTTTTGGGGAGTGAGTGCGCGGCCGGTTATAAATAGACGCAGACACACACACGGGAGGGCCGTGCGAGCTCGCTGGCAGGGCCCCCGGCTTCGGACCCCCAAATATAGCCGCTGACAGCCCGCCGCAGGCATGTTCCCTCGCGAGGTCCCCCGTTCTGAGCAAGCACACGGGCTGTGGGCCCGGCGGGCGGTGTTTTTCTTCGGAGGCGAGACGAGAATCTCAGGCGCAGATAAATAAATACAGCCCCCGGCGCTACGGTAGCGGGATGCGGGATGAGGCTGCTGTCCCCGGTCCGGGCCGGGTGATTGGGTGTGAGTCGGGGAGCCCTGCACGTCTCCCCCACACCCTCCCGTGGCTGGAGCCAGGCCAGCGGCAGGAGCCCCGAGGGGGAGGCTTTGGCCGAGGGCCCCACACACGCTGTTTCCCGTCAAATAGACACAAACAGAAGAGGAGGGTTCCGGGGAGTCTCCTGTCAAGAGACGGGGCTGTGGCTGACACCGGTGTGGCTCAGTGGGTGGAGTGTCGGCTGCGGACTGAAAGGTCCCAGGTTGGATTCCGGTCAAGGGCATGGACCTGGGTGGCGGGCACATCCCCAGTGGGGGGTGTGCAGGAGGCGGCTGATCGATGTCTCTGTCTCATCGATGTTTCTAGCTCTCTCCCTCTCCCTCCGTCTCAGAAAAAAAAAAAAAATGAGAGACAGACAGACAGACAGACAGACACAGGGCTGTGGAAAGCCCGCACCTCTGGGCTGCCGGGCGACTGATGTAGCTGCCCAGGCCGGGCCCCTCTCTCCCCTCCTCTCCCGGCCCTCACACTCCTCCCGCCGCCACAGCGCCTCCTCACTGCCGGGCTGGACACGCCTGATGCGGTTGATCCCAACATTCTCCAACAGAGGGTGGGTCCATGTCCAAAGGTCAACTGGATCACAGAGTTCAAGGTCGGAGCTGGCTGAAACCGGTGTGGCTCAGTGGATAGAGCGTCGGCCTTCAGACTGAAAGGTCCCGGGTTCGATTCCGGTTGGGAGCATGTACCTTGCTTTTGTGGGCACATCTCCACTGTGGGGTGTGCAGAAGGCGGCTGATCGATGTCTCTCTCTCATCGATGTTTCTGACTTTCTATCCCTCTCCCTTCCTCTCTGTGAAAAATCAATGAAATATATTTAAAAAAATAGATGGAAAACACATGCTCGGGTGAGGATTAATAATAATAATAATAATAATAAAGAAGAGGGAGAAAGCCGCTGTTGGATCAGTGGACTCAGGCAGGCTCTGTGGAGGGCGGCAGAGCCCAGTCTAGGCCTGGTTCCCGGGGGGGCGGGGGGCGGACAGTGGTGTTTGTCGCTCCAGGGGGACTGGCTTCTGGTTATAAACTTGGGGCGGAGGTTTCTTCATGACCCAGAGGCCATTGCTCCACCCCGCTGCCCTGGAGTAGTTGTCCTTCCCAGAGCGGTGACCCTGGTGGGGGTGGGGGT
>PVJN01044533.1:0-10306 GCA_004026805.1 Lasiurus borealis | reverse complement strand
GGGGCGTGCAGGAGGTGGCTGATCGATGTCTCTCTCTCATCGATGTTTCTAACTTTCTATCTCTCTCCCTTCCTCTCTGTAAAAAATCAATAAAACATATTTTTTTTTAAAAAGAACAAGGTAGAGAGGGGCAATGGGGGGAAAAGAGGGACATCTGTAAGGTGTGCTGTGTGCCAAGCAATAGAGTTCTTACAAATTGCTAACCATGCCAGCTTAATGCGAAGACCTGCCAGTGTAAACCTTCAACAGGCGTACGACCGAGTCTCATGTAAATAGACAGAGAGAGACAGATTTTCACACCTGGGTGGAAACAAAGCTAAAAAGTGCTTTAAAAATCACACAAAGTGCCTGGTCCGCATGGCTCAGTGGTTGAGAACTGATCTAGGAACCAGGAGGTCACGGTTCGATTCCTGGTTGGGGCACAGGCCTGGGTTGCAGGCTCCATCCCCCGTGTGGTGTGTGCAGGAGGCAGCCGACAGTGATTCTCTCTCATCATGGATGTTTCTTTCTCTCTCTCCCCCCTCCTCTCCCTTCCTCTCCCTTCCTCTGTGATTTCTCCCCAAGTGCTGGCTCCCTTGCACAGACCCTGACAGGTGGATTCGGCATGCTGTTGGCTCTCTCCCATGTTTTCCAAGCTGGTTCCAGGGTGGACGCCTTGCATTCCCGAGGGAAGGGAGGTGAGGTGGTGATAGAGAAAGAACCTAGCTTTGGCCCCACCCAGTTCCTGGCACAGAGCCCTGAAGCCCTGAGGGTTTCTGAGGGAAGCCCCTTCCAGCCCTGAGTTTTTTTTTTTTTAATATATTTTATTGATTTTTTACAGAGAGGAAGTGAGAGAGACAGAAAGTCAGAAACATCGATGAGAGAGAGACATCCATCAGCGCCTCCTGCACGCCCCACAGTGGAGATGTGCCCGCAACCAAGGTACATGCCCCTGACCAGAATCGAACCTGGGACCTTTCAGTCCACAGGCCGACGCTCTATCCACTGAGCCAAACCGGTCCTGGCCCTACCTGAGTTTATGCTAATGAGGTGACTCAGGGAATCAAAAACCATGACCTCCTGGTTCATAGGTTAATGCTCCACCACTGAGTCAGGCTGGCCAGGCAAGAATGTATTTTAAAATATTAATAATACTTCTTTTTTTAATCCTCACCCCCGGATATTTTCTTTATTGATTTTTTTTTAGTGAGAATGGAAGGGAGGGGGAGAGACAGAGATAGAAACATCGATGCCAGAGAGACATGGATTGGTTGCCTCCTACAGGCGCGTGCCCCAACCGGGACTGGGGATCGAGCCTGCAACAGAGGTGCGTGCCCTTGACCGGAATCAAACCCAGGACCCTTCAGTCTATAGACTGACACTCTCTCCACTAAGCTAAACCCGCTAGAGCCAACATGATATTTTAATCATGGTATTTCCAAGGATCACAAGATGAGATGATGGCGGTTTAAACATACTGGCTTAAATAAAAGGAGTTCTTAAACATCATGCAACCTATTAATGCCACTTGTTTTGTTTGTTTGTTTGTTTATTTGTTTTAAATTTTTTTACATATATTTTATTGATTTCTTACAGAGAGGGAGAGTTAGAAACATCAATGAGAGAGAAACATCGGTCAGCCGCCTCCTGCACACCCCCCACCGGGAACGTACCCGCCACCAAGGCACATGCCCCGACCGGAATCGAACCTGGAACCCCTCAGTCTGCAGGCCGATGCCCTATCCACGAGCCAAACCAGTCTCGGCTGCCACTTGTTTTATGGCCAATTAAAACCCCGAGGAAGCCTCCCTTGCGTTCCCGCTGAGCTCTGCGGGTCGGGGACCCCCGGCGGGATGGGCTGACCGGGCGGCTGGCGGGCAGGCGCGGACTTTCACTGGTACGGTCACAGGCGTGCCTCCCAGGGTTTGTTGGCCACGTGGCTGCGGAGAGCGGCGGGTGGGCTGCTCAGAGCGAGGGCAGGTGCACGGAGGAAGCCGACCGGAGTGGAGTCCTGTGACCGGGGGTCACGGTGAGATCATCGCCATCGGCACCAGCCAACCCGCCGGCTACGGCCAGCACCCAGCGCCTTGTGGCTGAGACCGAGCGCGGCCCCGGCAGGCAGCCGCCCGTCTTGGCTGGAAGGCAGGTCAGCGGCACAGCTGGCAGCCGTTCCCACCCTCCTGGCAGCGAGTGCCGGAGGGAGACGGTTGGAGTCAGAAAGCCAGGAGGGGCCCTGGGTGTCTCCTGTCCTTCACCCGGGGACGGACCCAACTTTGGGGGAGCATTTCCTCGGTGTCAGCGAGGCCCCGCACCCCGCTGCCCCGGCCAGGTGCCCGACGGCCAGAGCGTCATCCTCCTACAGTGAGGTGGCGGGTTCGAGCCCCCTCGCCACACGCACCAAAAGCAGCCAACGTCTGCATCCGTCGGCGGAGCCACATGTTGCTTGCTGGGTGTGGAATGGAAGCCATCGCTGGCCCTGGTGTCAGAGGAGGATGTGGGGGGCCGCCAGGCGGAGACGGGGGACAGGGTGGAGGGCACACGTGGACGAAGACAGCGAGCTGATCCCACCCCAACGCCGGGGGCAGACCTTAGTGATCCCCCTGATGACCCTCCTGTGGACTTTATTCCAGGACAAAACAAACTGCTTCCAGGGAACATTCGCTCCCGATCCCGGGACGGAGGAGAGCACGGAAGCTGACCATCCCCGGTGGCAGCCCTCAGGGCACCATTCGGGAAACCACGGCTGTTCAGAGCACCGCTCCCTGCGCTGTGAGCACACGCTCCGGCCGTCTGTGAGGGGTGAGACAGCTCGGTCCTGGGCGAGCCGCGGGAACCTGGGAACGGGGGGAACCGGGGAGCCGGGGGGTGTGGCTCTGCCGCCGGGAGCGTCATGGGCAGGAGGCAGGGCTCCCGCTGAGAGGACAGAGCCGGGCTGTGCTCCTGCTCCCGGTGTCACTGCCAGCCTGCCAAGAGCAGTGCGGGCCTTGCCCTCGTTCGCACTCTCGTGTGCGGGAGGAGGAACTGAGGGGCCGAGGGAGATGGCAGAGGCAGCAGAGCAGCCAGTGCCAGGGTTAACTCGGCATCAGGGAAAGGAAGGAGGAAGGAAGCGCAGAGAATGCCCCGGTGGCCTGCGGGCGCTGCTGGCCACAGCTTTGCATGACAGCGAGGCCGCCGGGCGCCACGCACAGGCACCCACCCCGCGGGAGACCCCAGGCCCGGACACCCGCCCCAGCACGGGTGGCGCCTGTCACGCACCCGCAGCGTCTCCCACGCTCCCCGAAGAAGGTCCCGGAGAGGGCGGCGGCCTGAGGTGCCTCCCAGGGGCTCTTCCGCCCACAGCCGGGCAGACGGACGGCAGGACGAGTGTGGGGAGCGCCGGGCTAACTGAGCGGGGTCACTGACCGAGGCGTCCTGCCTTTCCTTCCGCGGGAGCACGGTCAGCGGACCCCCCAGAATGACCCCTCAGGGGTGACTGCCCAGGAGTGACCACTGGGGCTGATCCCCCAGGACTGACCCCCTGGGACTGACCCCCCCAGGGCTGACTACCTAGAACTGATCCCCCAAGACGGACCCCCCACAGATGACTGCCCAGGACTGACTCCCAAGACTGACCCCCTGGGACTGACCCCTCAGGGGTGACTGCCCAGGACTGACCCTTGGGGCTGATCCCCCAGGACTGAACCCCACAGATGACTGCCCAGGACTGACTCCCGGGACTGACTCCCTGGGACTGACCCCTCAGCGGTGACTGCCCATGACTGACCTCCCATGGTTGACTGCCCAGGACTGACCCCTCAGGGGTGACTGCCCAGGATGACACCCAGGACTGACGCCCTGGGACTGACTCCCTTGGGACTGACACCCCCAGGGTTGACTGCCTAGAACTGACTGCCCAGGACTGACCTCCCACAGATGACTGCCCAGGACTGACCCCCCCCAGGAATGACTGCCCTGAGACTGACCGCCCCTCCCCCCCCAGGACTGACCTTCCCCAGGCCTGGATGCCAGCAAGACACAGAACTACAGGGACCCACGGCTGGGCAGGAAGGACGGCCTGCGGACGCTCACAGCCCGGGGCCTCTGTGACATGACAGGAACGCCCCTGACCTGCATAAGGAGCCGGTGCCTGGACCCTACACCCAGGCCACCCCTCCCCCAGCACCTGGACCCGCACCCGGGCCACCCCCGCCCCCCACCCGTGGCCAGAGCCGCCGTCGGTGACGGCCCCAGAGCGGCCGCCGAGCACACAGGCCAGGACGGCGCAGGAGCCCACGCGGCAGCGGCCGTGACTCAGCGGCGAGGGGCCGGCGGCGGCGGAGAATATAGAAACGACGGGCGGAGGCAGATGGCAGGCCGGGACCGAGCGGGCGGCGCCGGTGGGTGCTCGGGGGCTCGGCCACCAGCTGCACACAAAGGAAGCCGGGCTGTTGCCACAGCAACCGTAGCCAAGGCCCGGGAAACAGGACCGGCACGCGGCTCCCCAGACGCTGGAGCCCGAGGGATGGGGGACGGGGAGGCTCCTGGGAGAGGGAGGCGGCAGGCTGTGGTCGGGAGCTGGCTTCCCCCGAGGGCACAGCAGACTGCCTGCCGCTCCTCCACGGGGGGCCAGGCTGGGGCCAGGGCTCCGGACAGAGTGTCCCTTCCAGGGACACAGTCCCCGCGGCTCCCCGCCCTGGGCCAGGCCACGCAGAGTCACCGATCCACTGTCTGTCCAGCACTGTCCACCCGAAATGCTCACACAAATAGATGGTGCCTTTTCTCCCAGGACGGGAGGGTTCTTAGTGTGTGTGTCTTATTTTGAAGTTCTAAGGTGAGAAACCTGCATCGCAGACAGAGTGCTAGCTTTAAACAGAGAACAGCTGGAAAGGGACGAGCATGGTTTGCAGACGCGGGCGCCGGCCGTCCCAACACGCCAAGGTGGCGGGTCCCGTCCCCGGTCACGGCACACGGAAGCAACCAGTGAGCGAATCGATAAGGGGAACAACAAATGGACCCCTCTCTCTCTCTCTCTCTCTCTCTCTCTGTCTCGCTCTCTACAATTTTATTTAAATTTAATTGCTTTGCCATAAAAACGGGAAACATACTGGTGCCTTAGGAATACAGTTCTTTCTACAGTGAAAAGCACGTCTCCAACCTGAGTGCCATCTGAACTGGAGGAGAGCCCATGAGAGAGGATGATGGGGAAGGGGGTAAGGACCTGGAGGGCAGCCCTGGCTTACGGCCCCCACTGGGACCTCTGCCCTCTACCATTCAGTCCCTTCAGGCCGCTAGGACCCAAGTCCAGGCTGATCTCCATAACGTGAGGCGGTGATGAAATGATCATCTCCCCCTCCCACCCTCACAGGTAAGTGGAGCTCAGAGAGTCAAGGTCACGTCAAGGGCAGGCAGGCAGCCCAAACCCGCCCTGGCACGCCCACCATCATGTGGGCGGGGGCTCCGGCTCCAGGAGCCACAGCCACAGGGAAGCCGGCAAACACGCCAGAACAGCCCGGGCCTTGGTCACGGTGTTTTTTAAATACAGCGGTACCTCGAGATACGAGTGCCCTAACATACGAGATTTTTGAGAGACGAGCCGTCGAGCGAGCGATTTTTTGTTTTGAAATACGAGCAACAGTTGAGATAGGAGTCATCGCGGATCGGCTGGCTGCACACGACCCACCAGTTTACCGCGACTCGAGTGTCTCCTAGTTTCCCACGCCTCAAGGTGACGGAACGAATTAAACTCGTATCTCGAGGTACCACTGTACGCTTTTACCGATTTCAGAGAGAGGAAGGCGGAGGGAGAGAAACACACACGATGAGAGAGAAGCGTGGACTGGCGGCCTCCTGCGGACCCCCTGCTGGGGATGGAGCCCCGACCACCTCCCCCCCCCCGCACGTGGCCTGACCGGGAATCGAACCAGCAACCTCTTGCCTCCCAGGTTAGACGCACAACCACGGAGCCACGCCGGCCGGGTCTGGATGTGGCCTTTTAACGGAGGCTCGTCGGGGTAAGTCCTGGGGCGTCTGGCTCCTCGTTACATAACGCCGGTGGCTGCATGCAGACGCCTGATGGACATAAGACCTCGCTGGGTGTTCAGCACGGGATGCCTCGCTGCCTCAGGGACTGCCAGAGTGGGGCGTCCGGCTCCGGGAGCGGCAGGAAGGGGTCCGAGTGGGGCGGGAAGGAGAAAGAGACGTGGACCAGCACCCAGGGGGGCGGAGACTGCTCCAGGTGGGCGACTGGCACGTACCCAGGCCCCGTGGGTGGCGAGGGGCAGGGAGCCGGGGCCGGGACCGGCTCACCAGGGGCCGGCGCTGCAGACGGCTCCACCCAGGAGAGCTGGGGGGAGGGAGCTGAGGGGAGCGGGCGATCTGGGTCTGACAAAAGGCCCTGAACGCAGCCCAAAGGGCTCCGGAAGGTTCCCCGGCAGCTGCGTGTGGGAAGCTCGGCGGCGGGGAGACTGAGGGCGGGGACCCGCTGAGAACATGCTCTGCTAATTCGGGCTCCGGGGAGGGTGTGGCCGGGCCGGGTGCGCTCGGGGGCAGGGGCTTGAGTGGGGTTTATGTCCTCCATCCCCGCTGTCCACCGCGAGGCCTGACCCCACGGCGTGTCCCCTGAGCACTTCCAGGCGCACCGGCCTCGGTCCCGGCGACACGTGACAGCAGGCCCGCTCTCTCTGGCCGCACAGAGAGAAGGCCAGGCGACGCCCATCCTCGGCGGCAGCGGTTCTCAACCTGTGGGTCGAGACCTGCTTTCTGATGGTCTCAGGCTCTACAGCCGTGACCCACAGGTGGAGAACCACTAGCAGGGTCGCCTGAGACCATCAGAAAACACAGATAATACAGTGGTACCTCAAGATACGAGTGCCCTGACATACGAGATTTTGAGATACGGGTCGTCGAGCAAGCGATTTTTGCTTTGAAATAGGAGCAACAGTTGAGATAGGAGTCATCGCGTGGATCAGCCGGCTGCACACGACCCACCAGTTCACCGCGACTCGAGCGTCTCATGGTTTCCCACGCCTCAAGGTGACAGAACGAACTAAATTCGTATCTCGAGGTGCCACTGTATTTACATGGCAATTCACCACCACACAAGGAACTGCATTAAATGGTCGCGGCGTTAGGAAGGTGGAGAACCACTGCTCGGCGGGCACGACAGGCCTGGCCCGGCAGACGGCTGTTCACGCATGCCCTTATCACGCACGTGTCTTTACAGCCGCTCAGGTACATACACCTGCGCCCATCAAGCTAAACCCACATGGGCGGGCGTGCAGGCTGCAGCACTCTCTCTCCGCCAGAGAGGGCGGCATCCCACCCAGCCCCAGCGTTATTCTCTGGTCCTTTCTCCATCCTTCACCACCTCCCTCTCTCAGGTTCTCTCGTGGCCCAGCCGGCTCTGCACACACACGGCACCCAGTGCCGAGCCACAAGCTTGGGAAGGTGGACGGACAGGAGGCTGTCCTCTGAGCCACCGCCGGCTGCTGGTCCCCGCCAAACTCTGGGACCACGGGCCCCACACACCCAGACAGATGGGACCGCCGGGCCGGCTCTCAGTGGCCGCTGCTGGGCGCTGGGCCCTGCCTGCCTCTCTGCTGGTCCTGTGACCCCCACTCCCACCCCCACCCACCTGGGGGTTGTGCTTGTCGGCCGACTGGGTCCCTCCTGAGGGAGGACAAGGGGAGGGGGAGGGGCCAAAGATTGTGTCTCACGGCCCCTTTCTGACAACCACCGTGACCTGAGGGGACACCCCAGCCCCGGGGGCGACCAGGGGGTTGAGTGTGGGGACGGGCCCAGGCCCACCCGTCATCATCACATGGCGAGACAGTCCAGGGCCCAGGGACCGGCCCGGCGCCGCGGGCAGAGAGTGGCAGGCACCCCGACCCTCCCCCGCCTGCGGGAGCCAGCAAGGGGCAGCGGGCGGCTGGGGGCTGGCCCGGTGGGGTCTCGTCCTAAGGAAACGGTAACCGTGTTGATCATCAGCTGCAGCAGCCACAGCAGCAGCAGCGTGGGGACTGGGAGCGGCTGGGGAACCAGGGAGGCAGGCATTTTTAGCCTCGTGAGTCATCCGTTCCGTCTTCAGCCGGAAAACAGGACTGACGGCGGGAGGTGGCCGGGCGAGGCACGGAGGGGAGGGGCCACAGCGGCGCTGACGCAGGTCCCGGGCCTGGGACGCTGGCCTCGCCGCCTACCCGTCCACCTGCCCATCCACCTGCCCATCTGCCTGAGAGGCAGCAGACCCTGGGACAGAGGCTGCCGGGTCCAGCCGGCCGGCGGTACCTGTCTGCTGCCGGGAGAGCGGAGGGGAGGGAAGAACGAGCTCACCTCGGAGGACAACGGCCATCCTCAGACACTATATTTAAATACAGTGGCACCTTGAGATACGAGTTTAATTCGTTCCGTAACCTTGAGGCGTGGGAAACTATGAGACGAGCGAGTCATGATAAACGGGTGGGTCGTGTGCAGCCGGCCGATCCGCACGATGACTCCTATCTCAACTGTTGCTCGCATTTCAAAGCAAAAATCGCCCGCTCGACGGCTTGTATCTCAAAAATCTCATATGTTAGGGCACTCGTATCTCGAGGTGCCACTGTACATTTTTATTGATTTCTTACGGAGAGGAAGGGAGAGGGATAGAGAGTTTGAAACACCAATGAGAAAGAGACATGGATCAGCCGCCTCCTGCACGCCCCCCACTGGGGATGTGCCCACAACCAAGGTAGTACATGCCCTTGACCCGAATCGAACCCGGGACCTTTCCGTCCGCAGGCCGACACTCTATCCACGGAGCCACACGGGTTCCGGCCTCAGACGCTACATTCAGCCTGAATTCCGTCCGCAGGAGCCTGTGGGAACGGGACCCTGCGTGTCATTATGAAGCCGGAACACGGGGTCCGGTGGCGGCTGAGAGACCGTCCGCAGCCGTGCAGCCCGTGCGGACGCCAGCGCGGGCCACAGGGATGGTGCAATGGACTCGGGCTCCGGCTGCTGGAGAGAGAAAGAGGGGTGGGAGCTGGGGATCCTTGTTGCAGTAATACCCACCCATGCCCTGGCCGGAGCGCTCCGTCATGGTGAGAGCGTCAGGCCCGTGGTCCGAGGGGGTCTCAGGTTCGAGTCCCCGTCAAGGGCACGTACCTGGGCCGCAGGTTTGACCCCGGGCTCCGGGGTCGGGGTGTGTTCAGGAGGCAGCCAATCTCTGTCTCTCTCGCTCATCCGTGTCTGCCTGCCTCCCACTCTCTCTGAAAATCAATGGGGAATGTATCTTCGGGGGAGGGTTAACAAAAAGTAACAGCGGTAATAATCTGTAATGATAAGAGTGTGGTATGCTAATTAGACCACACGACCTTCGGACACAGCCCGGGCGGCGCGACCGAGCTCCCTGCGTGAATTCCGAGCATCGGGCCTCGGTAACGGTAATAAAACGCAGTCGCTGGGTTAGAAAGTGACTCCGCGGCTTGCTGGTACCGTCCGTGAGCGACCCTGACCCTGACACGGCCTCCTCACGCCTGTCTGTTTCCTGGTCCCCTTCCAGGGGCCCCAGAGAAATCTCATGTGGAGGGGGGCTGACCGGGCTCACCACCTGCACCCCCAGTTCACTCGTGAGCACGGAACGCCTTCCAGTCCAAGCCGCGGCTCCCCCTGTTCTGCTCTGACACCTGCCCTGGCCTCTCCTGGGGTCAGAGGTACCCCAAGTACAACAACTGTGCCCCAGCCGGTGTGGTGCAGTGGATACAGCGTCGGCCTGGAGACTGAAGGGTCCCGGATTCGATCACCGGTCAAGAACACATGCCAGGGTTATGGGCTCCATCCCCAGTGTGGGGCGTGCAGGAGGCAGCCGATCCATCCGTGATTCTCTCTCATCCTTGATGTTTCTCTCTCTCTCCTCCTCCTCCTCCTCCTCCCGCCCGCTCCCTTCCTCTCTGAAGTCAATAAAAATATTTTCTAAAACAAAAACGTAACCACGGTAATAACCAGAAGACACCTGGGAGCCAGGGAAGGTCTGGGGCTGGACCAGGAGGCGGTCACCGCAGGCCCCGCCGTCCTGTCCCCGGGGGAGCACGCCTTGGCCATGGGACGGGGAAGGTCAGTCCAAACCCGAACGGTGGTCCCACGGTGCCCGGCGGCGAGCTGGCCGGAGAGCGAAAGGAATGGGCCTGGGTCCGGGCAGCGCGGCAGAACTGCACAGACACGCAGGACAAGTCGCATCTTCGCTTCTTATACGCGAGACAGTGTCTTCTTTAAAACGCTCCCAGGGGCCCTGACCGGTGTGGCTCAGTGGCTATAGAGCGTCGGCCTGCGGACTGAAAGGTCCCGGGTTCGCTTCCCTGTGAAATCACGTGGGGAA
>PVJN01044532.1:0-17292 GCA_004026805.1 Lasiurus borealis | reverse complement strand
CAGCTTTGTTACCGGGGACAACTGTCCTGGAAAAGCTATTAGAGAGTGATTTCAAAGCAATATTTGGCAAGCCCTGTGGGTTGGTGCTGAGGGCCAAGGTTGGATAATCAGGGGTGGGGAAAGACAGCCTCTGAGTGTGTCTACGGTGGTGTCTCTAGTTGTGTCCACATGTCCGTGCCTTTGTCAGTTCCTCCCGGGGGATCTCAATTTGCAGCGGGCGGGGGGTGGGGAGCGGTGATGTGCAAATTCTTCATGGTGGATACGTTACTTGGATGCACCTGTGTCAACTCTGCGCAGGTCACACCCACATCGCTTGTTTCTATTAGGTTAAGCCACTTGATAATAGCTCCCCCAAAGCAAAGCTGACTATGGAGCCAGCCTGTCGCGAATTGGGTCTGTGTACTGTAGATAAACTGGGTAATTGGACTCTCCGCCTCCTCATCCAAAACAAACACATACAAACCGCCCACCCCCACACTGGAGGGAGTCTGGGCCCCGTCATCTGGGTACTTGTGTCTAGTGTCCCGCTATTCCTGGTCCTGTGCACAAGACCAGCGGCTCCGCCGGGCCCCCTCCCTCCCTCCCCCGCGGCCAGGCGCTGCCGGGGCTTATGTAAAGAGGTCACAGCTGCTCCGCCGCGGGGCGCACGCGGGTTCCTGCACAGGTGTGGCGGCGGCTGCGGGGGGAGTGCGCGGAGCCGGCTGCCTGGCCGGCCTCCTCCCCCGCAGCAGCCCTTCTCCTTCCTGCGGTCCGTTTATTCTCTTCCTCCGCCTGCCTGACAGCGGGGTGCGAACTCGGGAAGGGCAGAGCGCTTGTCCCCGGCTCCCAGCGCCGCCGGGCGGGGACTCCGGGCTCTCCGTGATGCGCTGTTTGCGCCTCGCGCCACGCGGCTCCGCCAGGCTGGGTAAGCGGTGCGGGGGCGGGAGGCTGCGGGGAGGAGGGGAAGGCGAGAGGTGGGGGCGTGAATGCCGAAAGGTGTTAACTCTTCGCTTACGGGGAGGCAGCCAGGCACCCCGAATCCGAGAAAGCCCCGCCCCACCCGCACGCCCCGCGTCCCCCGCGCTCTCCGCGCCCTCGCGACCCCGCAGGTTTCCAATCAGCCCGCACGGCGGGGCGGAGGACAAAGAGTTACAGGGCGTGATGCCGCCGCGGGGTGGCGCTCTGGGCCGCGGCGACCTCCCTTTAAAGTTGGTGAATGGCTGGGAGCCCGCCCCGCGGCCCCGCCGCCGCCGCCGGCAACGGGAGGCGAGGGCCCGTGGCGCGCCCGCCCTTGACTCGCCGCGTTGCTCCCCCAGGGCCCGGCGTGGACGCGCGGGATGCTGAGCGCTGAGGGACGGTGAAGCGCCTGCCGGCGTCGGGGCCCTTCGGGGTCGGGCGGGAACCGGCCAGGGGAGCGGATGGAGGCGGGGAGAGGGGACGCGGAGTAGCCGGCGCCTTTACGCGCGCCCCCGCCCCCCACTCCCGGATTCGCACCTTCGCCCCAACCCCGGCGTCCGCGGCGGGGGCGCGGCGGGAGGGGCTGCCATGGAGGTGCCCAGCGTCAAGGACTTCCAGTGGAAGCGCCTGGCGCCACTGCCCAGCCGCCGCGTCTACTGCTCCCTGCTGGAGACGGGGGGGCAGGTCTATGCCATCGGGGGCTGTGACGACAACGGCGTCCCCCGGGACTGCTTTGAGGTCTACTCCCCCGAGGCCGACCAGTGGACGGCCCTGCCCCCGCTGCCCACCGCCCGGGCTGGGATGGCCGTCACCGCTCTGGGGAAGAGGATCATGGCGATTGGGGGGGTGGGCGCCAGCCAGCTGCCCCTGAAGGTGGTGGAGATGTACCACATCGACGAGGGCAAGTGGAAGAAGAGGAGCGTGCTGCGCGAGGCCGCCATGGGCATTTCTGTCACGGCCAAAGGCAAGTGGGGGCGAGGGCTGAGGGTGGGCGGAGAGAGGGATGGGGAGGCCACAGGGGAGGGGAGGGGCGGGGGCAGCGCTGTCACATTCCTCATCCCATTTGGTCCTTACAGTAATCACTAAAACCAGAGACCCGGTGGCGGGCCGCATCTTACAGATGGTCAGACTCAGCGAGTAAAGGGTCTAGTAATCCCACAGGATGCCACAGCTCCACTCCACCTGGCTCCTCCCAACCCACTGGCAGGCTGGGCTGGAGGGGCGGGGAAGGGGGGGAATGCAATGGCTCTGCACACCCCTTCCCTCAGCAGCATGCTCCATCCTAGCCAACCATCCACAACACCATCCCCTGAAACTGCCTTGCACCTGCCACCTCCTCCAGACACATATGTGAGGTCCCGGGGGTGTTCGCACCATCATTGTCCCAACACCAGGCTCCCCTGAGGGAGCTTTGGGGTCTGATTCCAGGGCCCTCTCCCCACCCTCAGGCCCTCCCTCTGTCTCCTAATCTCTGAAATACGGGTAAGGGTTGTACTCCTGCAGCATCTTACCCACGGTGAGTTCTCAAGGCATGGGTGTGCTGACCATGTAGTTTTATGATTCTCCTTTCATTTTCCCCAAGCCTCTACTTCCCTTCGCTTCTGGCTTGAAACAGCCCAGAATATAGAGGGAGCTTCAAAAGTTCCTTTTGTTAAAACATAAAGGGTTTTGTGGGAAGTGACCCAATAGGAATTAGGATAGTCCAAATCCAGACAGACTTAATGGGATTCAACCTGTCCTCCCTCTCTGGCAAAATCATCCCGCTGCCTGCTGGGTCCACTGTAGAGTAGGCACCAGTATCGCCCGGGCAGCTGCTCTGTCCCTGCCACAGGTCTAGGTCCCTGGGAGGAGAGAAAGATGCAGGTCTGGCCTCTGCCTTTAGGAACCCAGGTCTGACCAATGAAGGTGACTAGAGAGAAACTCTAACCCAGAATCCTTTAGGGTATGATGGTCAGTGGAGCCTCCACAGACTCCCAGGAAGAAGATGGAAGGCATGGAGGCCCAAGCTTATCCCAAGACTCAATAAATGGTGCTAAAAGCTTAAGAACTAACATTTATCGAACCCTTACCATAGGTGTTTTATATATATTAACATCTTTGATCCTCACAACCTGTCTGATGAGGTAAGTGCTATCATTATCCTCATTTTAGAGAGAAGCAGTGGGAGGCCCAGAGAGGTTAAAAAACTTGCCAAGGTTGCACAGTAAGTGATGATGGAGTCTATGCGCTTAACTGCGTCACTGGATGGGTTCATACATTAATTAAAAAGCATTTATATGCCTGCATGCCAGGCATTGTACCTGATGCTGGGGTCACAGATTAACGAATTCTCAAGGAATTCTACAATGGACAAAGATTATTTCAGGAGCGTGTAGTGCCTAGACTGATAGAAGTGTCATGGAAGCACTGAGCAGGTGCTCTCAGTCCATCCTGGGTGTTCAGGGACCCCAGGTGAGTCTGAAGGAATGAGTGGAGGGGATGGGAGGATTCCCAACTGCAGGTGTGTTTCCAGCGGCACAGGACCGGGAGAGGTGGAGCTTATAGAAGGAACATCCTTAGCAGGCTCCATCTCCTAGCCCTTAGGCTTGGGTTGGGGTTTTTGTTAGATTTGGTTGGCTTCCCTTCTCCCTCCTTCCCCTGCTCCCCCCCCCCCACACACACAACTAGATTAGAAAGTAGAAGGAAATAGTACTCATCCCTGAAATACTCTTGAAGAACAAAGGCCTCTGAGAGCCAGAATGGGGAGGACTGGCTCCTGAGAGGTGGGAGTGGGCTCCAGAGAAATAGCCCTATGGGGGGCTGTGCCCCTGCCAAGCTGCAGGAGGTACTGGGGCGAGGCCCAGGGACACATGGATGCCTTGCCCACCCTCTCGGGTACAATGGCAGCGAAGCGCCTTGAAAAGACATCTACAGCCCAGAGCAGTAGAGCATGAGGAGAGCTGCTCTCTCAGAGCGTTCTGCTCACTGCCCTGCAGCTTCTCCAAGGGGCTGGTTTTCTCTCCTCCGAGCCTCGCCCTCACACACCCCGAGTCCTAGGCCATTCAGTGCAGTGCCTCCTGGAGCCCACAGGCTTCCCAGTTCGTGAAGGAAGATAGTGGGGAGCGGAGAGGATGGGGGTAGGGCAGTGGCATTGCAGACCCCATGGGGGTGGCAGAAAATGGAAGAACCAACAGCAGTTCAGTGTCCCACAAGGCCAATGACAGCAGGGCTGACCTCATTCCCAAAGGCTCCTGCTGGTTGTAGAGAGTTTCAGTCTCAGACTGCCTGGGCCAGGCCACTTCTGGGGGGCATCAGAGCCACGTCTCTCCTCTTTCCATTCCCTCTGGCTTCCCAGGAAGGAGAATGGAGGGGACCAGACCTGCAGAGGATTGTCCAGGTCTAGACTCTACCGCAATCAGCCCTATGTGAGGCCTGGTGTTTCAGGCTTAGCTGAGAGCTAGACACAAGGTAGCTAAGGCATGCAAGCCTGACATGGCTTCAAGAAGACCCAGGCTCAACTACAGCAGGGTCTTTTCAATGTTGCCTCAACCCTAGTGTGTGTGTGTGTGTGTGTGTGTGTGTGTGTGTGTGTGTGTCTCATTCGGCCAGAGCAGTGGCTGGGAACCGGGCCTGGCTTCATTGCTGGTGTTCAGGGAGTTACCAGAACCTGGTTAAGATAGGTGATGAGCACCGGTGGGACTGTCTCGTGGTGTCAGTGAGCTGAGCCCGGGGTTGCACGTGGCCTTTCTCCTTAGATTACCGAGTGTACGCGGCAGGCGGGATGGGCCTGGACCTTCGTCCGCACAACCACCTTCAACACTATGACATGCTCAAGGACATGTGGGTGTCACTAGCACCCATGCCCACCCCAAGATACGCGGCCACTTCCTTCCTTAGAGGTTCCAAGATCTATGTGCTGGGTAAGGACGGGTTGTCTGTCCCACATCAGGCGTTCCTTCCCTCCCTCTGGTCAGTTCCCCCCGGGAAGCATCTCCTTGTGTGTTGAGCATCTCCTTGGCACTAGGGGGAAAGCATGCTGCCCCGTCCCTCAGGGAGCTCCTCTATGACTGGGTAACAGTCAGAAAGAGAAGCCCAGGCCAGTCCTCAGGGGCTTACGCCTTCGCCCATCCCCCACTCCGCTCTGGTCTCCAGGAGGACGACAGTCCAAGTATGCAGTCAACGCCTTCGAGGTCTTTGACATTGAGACTCGCTCCTGGACCAAGTTCCCCAACATTCCCTGTAAACGGGCCTTCTCCAGCTTCGTGACCGTGGACAACCGCTTGTACAGCCTGGGAGGCCTGCGGCAGGGCCGGCTCTACCGGCAGCCCAAGTTCCTCCGGACTATGGACATGTTTGACATGGAACAGGGTGAGCTGGGTGCCATCTGCCTCTGGATGACGCCCCCCCCCCCCAGCCCCAACCGTACCTCTCTCCCATCCGCACTCCCAGGGCCACTTACCCAGCTGGGTGAGCCTTTCAGACATCTAAACGTCTCTCTCCATTCAGGGATTCTTTTAGACCAAATTCTTTCATCTGTACTGAGCTCCCTTCGGTAGGTTGGTTTTGTTTTTATCAAAGCTTTTGCCACCCATTGTCTCTTACAACATCCAGGCAGGGCCACGTGAATCATCATAGAGAATCAGAAGGATCCTGACCCCTATGCTCACTGCCTCTCCTTAGCTTTTTTCCCAGCTTAGAGCTTGTGAGATCAGAGGTAGAACAAGTAGTTTGCTGAGGGGATCATAGTTCCTAGGACTGCAGCAGACTTGCAAGAGGGTGTTAGCCACAGAGAGTGTTCATTCAAACAGTAGGAGGCATTGTGTAAGTGGAGTGGAGAGCTATTTGGGACTCATTGTGTATTAGGGGTGCTGGGGTTGCATCTAATTCTCTCTGTATTCTCCATGGCCTGCAGGGGGGTGGCTGAAGATGGAACGCTCCTTCTTCCTCAAGAAGCGCCGAGCAGACTTTGTGGCTGGCTCTCTGAGTGGACGGGTCATAGTGGCTGGAGGACTTGGTAAGGATGGGGCTTCAGGCTGGTATTGGGGGTTCTGGTGCTTGGTGGATGGTTGGCACTCTGCACAAGCAGAAGGAGCTGGCTCCTTGCACTCTGCCCACCTCTGCTTTTATATTTTTTAAAATGTGTTTTATTGATTCTTTTATAGAGAGGAAGGGATAGGGATAGAGCGTTAGAAATATCGATGAGAGAGAATCATTAATCAGTTGCCTCTTGTACAATCCCCACTGGGAATTGAGCCTGCAACCCAGGTACATGCCTTTAATCGGAATCGAACCTGGGACCCTTCAGTCTGCAGGCCAATGCTCTATCCACTGAGCCAAACAGGCGCGGCCTGCCTCTGCTTTATTCCAAAGAATTCACAACACTCCCTTTCTCCTAGCCTGGACTTCACGTGTCCACATGTGGGCCCTGATGTAGTCTTTCTGTCCACTTACAACAGGGACACTGAGGCCGAGAGAGCATAGGCAACATACTGATGACCATGTAACTCGGGTGCTCAGCACAGACCCTGGGGCCCTAGCCAGGAATGACAGAGGCAGAAGTGTGGCGGGGATTGGTCCTGGTCCTCTCTGACCACATCTTCTCCCTGGATTCCCAGCTCTATCCTGGGAGAGGAAGCAATGAGATCACACATGTTAGTGTGATGA
The DNA here is from genome assembly GCA_004026805.1 of Lasiurus borealis. Classification (NCBI taxonomy): domain Eukaryota; kingdom Metazoa; phylum Chordata; class Mammalia; order Chiroptera; family Vespertilionidae; genus Lasiurus; species Lasiurus borealis. Next base: position 10,713 of record PVJN01044532.1, on the reverse strand, counting down.
ATTCAGGACTTGTTGTATTATCCTCCCTCCCAGATGCAGAACCCCAGCAGCAACAGGGGAGAGATATATGGGCAGCAGGCTTTGAGGCAGCCAGCATTCACTCAGCGTGGACAGATTCCATTTCATTATCTCATAAAAGGAGCACAGTGTGAGCTAGACCACGTGGGCTGCTTTTCGTACAAGGCAGGGCAGGTAACAGTGTCTAGAAACTTCTGGTAAAAGCAGGAGATCGGGGAAAGAAAGCTTACTCATGAAAAGATGGAAAAGAGGAACTATTGTAATAATCTTAACAATAAAGATTTATTAAATTAAAAAAGGAAAGAATATGAGCTTTAGAATTTCATCAAAAGTTATCAAAGGATCAATACCACCATTTGTTATTAAAAAAAAAAAAAGATGGAAAGCAGGGAGGGCAGAGTGGTAGGGAGGTTGCTTGGCTTCTACTAGTGGGAGCGAGGGAGGTGGGGTGACTGCAAGGTATGGATAGGTGGCTGGACTCCTTTGTAAGTTCCGGTTCCCTTTCAGGGAACCAACCCACTGTCCTGGAGACGGCAGAGGCGTTCCACCCGGGGAAGAACAAGTGGGAGGTGCTCCCAGCCATGCCCACGCCCCGCTGTGCCTGCTCCAGCATTGTCGTCAAGAACTGTCTCCTGGCTGTGGGGGGCGTCAACCAGGGTCTGAGTGACGCCGTAGAAGCCCTGTGTGTCTCTGACTCCTAGCCATCCTGGGCCCGGCGCCTTTGCCCTGGACCAGATCACCGGACTCTTGACAAGGGGAGTGGTCTTGTCAAAGTAGTTTCGGCTACTTCCATTAAGCCAACTCCCCTCAGCAGCCAGTGGGGCCAGGCTGGGGGGCTTAAATGACCCCCCCCTCCACCTCCTAACCCTACCAACTCCTAGGAAACTGTAGGAAGCCCTAATGACCTCCAGCTCAGCGAACCTCGAGGGAGAGTCCTCACTCACTGCTCAGGCAGACAAATGCACAGGAATCTCCGCTACCTGTCCCTCTCTGAGTCCCATCTCTCCTCATCTCCAGAGGATGAGCTGTTGCCGCTGTCCTTCCCCAGCTCTCAACGAGTTTGAGGGTCTCTTAGGAGGGAAAATGGAGAAGGGTTGGGGGTTCCTAAATGCCTCTTCTCTCCCTTGGCCTACATTCCTTCCCCATTTGGTGGTCAAAAGTGAGCCTACCCTGGATCTCATCTCTGAAGCAAGAATTGGCCTTAGAGGCAGCTTTGGAAGCGAAGCGTGGACTGATCCCGTGGACTGATCCCTGTCGGCAGCCCTGGCCAGGAAGGACCCAGGCCTCTCGATGGGAATGTGATGCTAGGGAAGGAGCTGACTCCGCCCAGGCTCTGCTCCCCACTCCTCTCCTCTCTGTTTCTCCTTCTGCCACCCCTTCCACCCACCAGAGGCCTGGCCCTTCTGTCACCAATAGCCCCAGAGTGTTTCCGTGTGAAACCTCATTTACACTGTGGCATCCGAATCCACAAAGGATGGATTAATTGCACTCCGGTTATCAGCAGTAGCACAATGATTAAAATCTATATTCCTATCTTCCCTGGCATCTTGGTACAGGGGTGGGGTGGACTGGTGTCTTGATGGTTAAAGGAGGGCCCCATGAAACAGTCCCTCTGACATTCTCAGGCTAAAGAGAGTCCCAAGGGACCACCTATTCCTGGCTGTTCCCTCTGAAGAGGTTCCGCTTTCAGGCCAGCACTCCCCCAACCAGGCACCTCACCTCTAGTAAAACAGCCTAGCTTCCCTTTCAGAAGAATGGAGGCTCCACGGATGTGCTGAGGAAAGGTTGCCTTCAGTAACTGCTGCTTCAGATTGCTCCTCACATCTAGCTTCCACTCATTCAGCTTCAGCTCGTTTCTGCCTGGCCCCAGGACTTGAAGAACATGCCTCCTTTTAGCTTGCAGAGCGCCTCTTTCTGATTCCCAGTGATTTTTAAAAGCTGTACTAGCACCAGGGATACAGACAGGAAACAAGACCTGTTCCTGTGTGGCTGCGGGGGAGCCAGAGAACACCGAGCTGATGTTCCGTTGCTTCTCCTGAGGCAGGAACAGGGAGAGCGCCCGCCTGCCTGGATCTGGGGCAGGGACTCGGGGAGTCACCTCCCAGGGGCGGTGACTCTGCTGAGCTGCATAAGTGGAACCTGGGACTTTCAGAGCTGGGCCTTTTCTCCTCTGGCACCTGGCCTTTTGTCCTTACATGGTCCTTAGAAGGGTACTGCCACCTGCTGGCCCTGCCTTGCCTTCTCACCCAGCTAGAGGCATCCTGTAGCCACCGGTGCCCCCTGGTGAGCCAATTGCAGAGAAGCCTTTTCTATTGATTCTGGACACCCCTATTTCAGCTCAGCACCCCGAAATAACTGTTAGAACACGGGGCTAAGGAACTGCAGGTACTGAGGGTGGAAGAGCACATTAAGGGAAGCCCTGGTTTGGTCTCCCCAGGCCACTTCCATTTCTGCAGTGTCCTCACCATCCTCCCCAAGAAAGGGGTTCCCACACTCTTTCCTAGAGGAAGCCAAGCCTAGCACGTGTGTGGGTGGGGTGTATGGGGCTTTCCATGTGCACAAAATGATACCAGATCCGTGGATGGGACTGAATTGTGTTACGATGGTTGAAACCTTAGGGATACAGCCAACCCATCATGAGAATGGGGGATTAGCCACTGCGAGGGCCACCCAGGGCCAAAGCTGGTATCTTCTGAGGACTCACCTCATGGAGGTCCATTCTGGGAATACTGGGAGTGCCAGGGAAGTAGGAAATATGCAGTGGCAAACTATATGGCCATACCACACAGTGCCATGGAGGCAGCTCAGGATCTCGGGTTGGATGGTATGGCTCCAGGCCTGACTCCTCTGCCCCACCTCCAACAGGCTTTCCTGTCACCATCTACTCTGGGAAGTCCCCACCCCTTTCTTAACTTCATGCCCCAATCTATAAGACAGGAGCCACTATGATGGCTTCCCACAGATGGTAGAGCCCTGCTTTCTCCTCAGATCCCCTCTGTGAGGCAGGTAGGATCGTCCTATCCTGTGGATCAGAAAACTAAGGCTCAAAGAGGTTATGTACCTTGTCCAAGGTCACAAGATGGTAAGTGACCAAACGAGGTCTAATTCTAAAACTTAAGACCACACTGCATTGCCTCTAATGAAATAGCACCTGGCAAAATCAAGAAAATAAAGTGCACTAGCCTAGCTTCAGGTCCCAAATGCCAAACCTCCCAAGGAATTAGTATGAGGATTGACAAGGGAAGATTGGGAAGGGGTAACATGAACTGAGCTAGAGCAGTCCTACACTAATCTCCAAGGGAAGTTCCCTTCTAGCTCTTTCCTTCCATTGGCTCTCTAGTGCTTTGTTTAACCCTGGGTGCCTATCCTGTGCCTGGCTCAGTACCCAATGCCAGGTTTCTGCCACCCAGGAGTTGCAGCCTGGAGAGGCAGATGGGACTAAATCTGCAGTTACTATTTAATGAGATGAGGTCCGCCATCAGGCTTTGCTAGCACAGCCCAAAAGCGACTCACTCATGGTGGCTACAGAGAGCCCAGTCAAGCTGTGGGTGTCAGGGCAGGGTTCCAGAAAACGAATCTCAAGCTGCACTCTAATAGAAGAGGGAGACCAGCCAGGCCAGGAGGAGGGTCCCAGGCTTTGATGCAAGAGAGATGGGTTGAATCATGATTGTCTTATGCTCATTGATCTTGGGGTGTTGTTAACCTCTCTGAGCCTCAGTTTCCTTATTTGTCAACTGGGCAAAAGAAGGCCTCACTATGAGGTTACGAGCCCCCTACTTCACATACAATAATTCACTTACATTGGGTGGGTAGCTCCATTGTTACTATTGTTGTTGAGGGAGAGGTAAAGAGGTTCACAAGCTCACTGGGGGAAAGGGTTTGATTTACAGGCGGCGGGGGAGGGGAAGACAGCATCACTTGGAGAGCCTAAGGAGATGGGGTTGGCAGTGCAGGCAGACACATCAACATGGGCCTTAAGGAGTCTAGACTTCATCCACATGGGACATTGGGAGGAACCTCCAGGCCCAGCTACAGCCCGTGGCTGGCACAGAATCGGACCCAGGAATCAGCAGTATTTCAAACCTCCTGTCCAGGGATGGGCTGCCCTCTCTCTTTGCTGTGGGCTCTGATGGGAGAGCCATAGGTCAATATGGGCTTTTTATATACCAGGATTTAACAGCCAGCCTATTGATCCAGGTGACAGCCCCAGCACCTATCTGTGCCAGTGCCACTCAGGGCCAGGAGAAATGCTGCCTCCCACTTTCCCTTAACACGGCCAGGAGCTGGTGACCTGGCCGAAGAATGTGCTTTGCTTGGGATTTCCAGGCCAGGACCAGCTTGGGAGGCCAAGGGCTCATATTGCCAGTGGGAGCCAGGCACGAGGCAGGGAGGCAGCCCTGGGCAGACCTCCCTCCCTCCCTCCTGGGCACACAGCCCATGCCCTGCCCTCCTCTGTCCTTGCTGGCAGCTGCAGAGGCAGAATCTGGAGGAAGAAGACACTCAGTCCCTTCAAGGGAGTATGAAGACCTGAGCCTTGAGCCCAGTACCCACCGCCATAACCCTGGGCTGCTGGAAGCCTTTAACAATTTATAGAGAGCCCCCCTATTCAGGGTCCCCTTTGATCATTGAGGACCTAAGGACCAGGGAGACTGAGACATCCGCCCCCATCATGTGGCCAGCAAGGGACAGACTAGATGTAGAACCCCACCCTCTGAATTCTACTTTGAGACTCATGTACCCCCTGCCTCATCCATATCAACAGATCCTGTATCCCAGGATCCAACCCAAGGCCCCCGCTTCACAGGGTTAGTGGAGGATCAATAAAATAGTGGATGTGAAAGTGTTGACCCCCGTAAAGATGAAGGGTTGTCTTTATTTATATTTATTTATGCCCCATCTCAGTCCAGCAAGGATCCCAGATGACTTCCAGCGATCGTACAGCAGGCTTAGTCAGTGGAAAGTACGTGGCGACTCCTGGTGCCCAGTGGATGAACTATGAAGCCTTTACCCTAGTTGTGAGGATAGGCCCCCCTTCCCTCCCCACAGCACAAGGGACACGCCTCAGAGACCAGGACTGGACACGGGAGTGAGCGCCAAAAAAAGACAAAGACCTTTTGGTTTTGCCATTAACAATGCAATGAGGAGATCCTTTCAAACCCGCTGACCCGAAGCCCTAGACCAAATCTACACAAATATCCACCCACCCCACCTCCCATCTCTCAGAATCCCCTTGTCTGGCATGTAAAAAACGTCTCTGATAGTAGTTTAAAGATCCTTTCTCTTCTCTGCTAACTCAGGCTGCTCCCTCCTCCCACACACAGAACTCCAGCCGTGGCCAGTTTTCATGGTCACTTCCTAGCTCTGAGCTTATCTTAACTGTCTTCTGTCCCAGTCATAGCAGCTGTAGCTTAGGGAGTCTGATAAGCCCCTTGCTGTTATAGCCGCCCTCCCCGCAACGCACACACACTGGGTCTCTGCCAGGACTCGGGGAGGAGACTTGGAGGGACAAGAGTCCTGAAGAGACCCCAAGCAGACTATAGGAAGCCATCCATCTGACACGATGGGGGCAGGCTTCCTTACATCCCACAGCAAGCCCACGAAGCGGTCAGGAGCCACATTGCAGGGTGAGTAAACTGGGACATCAAAAAGCCTGGTCTACCGGAGGCAGTTTGGCTCACTGAATAGAGCATTGGACTATGGGCTGAAGGGTCCCAGGTTCGATTCCAGTCAAGGGCACATGCCTGGGTTCCCGGCTCGATCTCCTAGCAGAGGGCTGCAGGAGGCAGCCGATCAAAGATCATCTCTCATCACTGATGTTTCTATATATATTTCTCTCCCTCTCCCTTCCTCTCTGAAATCAATAAAAAATATTTTAAAAAGAAGCATGGTCTACTTGAGACTTGGGCCAGTCAAGAAGCCTCTCTAAGCCAAAGCATGCTGGCTGTTTCTGGGGTCAGGTGGCCAGGGCTTTGATCTGGCTCCACCACTTGCCACCTAGGTGATCCCCCAGAGGCAGTTACCTAGTTTCTCGGGGTCTCAGTTCTCTCATCTGTGGAATGAAGATAATCACCCACTTCTTGGAGTTGCGGTGAGGATTGAACTCATTCATACAGTGGCTAGCACACCGTGGATTAGCTGTATTGCGAGAATCATTCTCATCTACAGAGTTGCCAAGGGAAGACAGTCATAGGCAATCAGTGGCAGAGCAGAGCACCCCCATTATGCAAGTCTGGGGGCAGGAGAGGGAATGGGCTCCTGAATCTACTAGTGAAGGGATCAGTTATCAGATGAACAAAAGAGCTGAGTGACGAGATGTCTAATCTGTTCCTACTTAGACATTGCAGAGACGTTACAGCTGAGTGGAAATGGAACGCGCGGTTAATTTATCCAAATGCCTTTTCAAAAAAATATTTTTAATTGACTTCAGAGGGGAAAGGAGAGGGAGAGAGAGATAGGAACATCAATGATGAGAGAGAATAATTGATGGGCTGCCTCCTGCACGCCCCCACTAGGGAATCGAGCCTGCAAACTGGGCATATGCCCTTGGCTGGAAATTCATCTGCAGGCTGACACTCTACCCACCAAGCCAAACCAGCTACGGCCAAATACCTTTTTATAGATGATGAAACTGCTCCCAAGAGTGAAAGTCCCTGGCCATGACTATAGTGTGGGTTGGTGGTTAAGAAAAAAAAAGAGCTGGAACGCAGGACTCCTGACTTCTGTCCATCTGTATGTGCTCTCCCTGCCGCTTCAGCTGGGGAGACAGGGAACTCTCTGGCGTGAGGAGAAGAGCTATCTTCTTCGTGGGTCACATCCCTCCTGGGCCTGGACAGTGAAAAGCAGGAAGTTCCCATTGCAATCAAGAGCTTGGGGACGGTTTTTGATATTTGCAGCACAAAATCCCCCTAAATTCCTGGAAAGCCTTGCTAGGATTTAGACTGTAAGCACCTCACTAGTTCCATCTTGTGTATCTCCCGCCCAGTTGGGCATCACAAGGCAATGCAATCCTTAGGAACAAGCTGTGACATTGGACTGGCAGGGCTTGCCTCCCTGCTCCGTTACTCCCAGCTAGGGGCGGGTGGTGTAGGGCATGACACTGGATCCAAAATGCTCACTCAGAACCAGGGCTGGCTGGTTAGACTTATTATTTTACCTGTTATTGTAGTTGCTCAGTACATATTTTCTGAATGAATGAATGAACCAGTGATTGAATCCTTGAAGGAACAAATTGCCTAAGGGACCCCAAGTTGTGCTACAGCTTTGGACATCCACAAAATTTGCTAGACTTACTGTGGTCAGAAGAGGGCAGCATCGAGTCAGCAATCCCAATTTGCCCAACAAGTTCCAGGATCTACAACCCTCTCTTTTGACTCCCACCTCTTCTAAGCGGCAGGTTCCTATCTGGGCAGTTTCGCCAGGCCCTGCGAGGCTGTACAGTTCACCACCCGAGGTGACTGAGGGCTGGCACTCACCCTCAGAGGGGAAAGGGAATTTAATGGTTGAGGTCTCAAGTTGAAAGTTGATGGTAAGCTGAGCCTCTAGCCTGCAGCGGCCCTTTTTCCAGAGAAAAGGGGTTCGGGGCTCAGACATGTATACTAAGGCAAATTCCAAGGGAGGCATTAGCTCATCAGATAGAGAGCACTTAGCTGACCCTTCTCTACTATCTTTCCTATCCCCACCACTCTCAGCATCTCCTCCCCACGCTCCCACTCCTCACGCCCTACTCCACCCCAACTCTGAAGGCTTTTCCTCAGTTTACCAAATCTACTCTCCATCCGAGAGGGCATTCCAACGCCCAATCTGCCTCCTGTGAGGCCCTTCCTCAAACCCCTTAAAGACGCATCCTGTAAGCCCCTCATGGCAGTTTGTACCTATCCTGAGAGTCTTCCCACTCTCTGCCTTGGATTATACAGTAAATTTTGTGTTTATCTTATTCCTTTACTAAACGATAACTTCCTGAGAGCGGGGAGCTAGTTTTAGGCACCCCTCAAGACTCCAGAGAATTTCTTTTTCATGTGACCTGTCTTACTCCCCACTCCCACCTCACCCCCAAAGCCTGACCTTGGTGTCTCTCACCTGCCCTCCTGCAAGCACCCTGCACTCCACATATCACTGCAGTCCTTACTCTGAATTTTAACACTCCCTTCACACAGACACACAGATTGCTACATGTGTAAGGACTGGGATATACACTTATTCCTAATAGCTTTCCCTGTGTGGCACCTAGTAGGCCTAATGAATGGTTATCCCCAGATAAGATTTGCCTGTTTATTTCTCACTAGACTGAGCCCTTTAGGACTTCGATCAGTGATTAAATGTCAGCATGGGGGTGGGAGGTGATAGGCTTCCTCCTCCTAGGACTAGACAGCGGGACAGACAGGATGGAAATAGCTCAGCCCAGATTCCCGGCATTTCAGAGCGCATGGTCCAGGAATTTCCCCAGGATCTGCTGGCAGCTGGGTCACGTGACGTAATAAGATTCCCTATCAGGCATTCAGGTCTCCCTCTAAGGAATTTGAGAGTTGAGTTTCAGCAGTTAAGACCATTTCCGAGTCGCATGTCTGTTTGTCTGCCTCCCCTGTCTGTTTGCTGTGGACTGACATCAACCAGATGCACTTGCCACTAAAGCCCTGTCCTGCAGCCCCACAGGAACTGTCAGGCTGCCCCTCGGCGGGGACAGGGGAGATCGCTTTTCTCTGAGGTGTCTGGTCATCCACAGTTTGCCCCTAAATGGAGATTCACATTCTGGTCAAAGGAAGCTGAAGTGGGGGTGGGGAAGAGGCAACGGGGATGGGAGATCTACCCCCCACTGCCATCACAGTTTCACTGATAATGGAGGGAAGGAAATCGCTCCTCTATAGTTGCTTTCACTTTAGCCTTTCAATTCCATTGCATTCCTTTGGTTCATAGTGTCTATTAAGTGTCCTTTGGTGTTGGGAACACCTGGAAGCATTCATAGGAGTCTGAGCATGAAAGAGAACCTTAGGCTCATCTATATAATCCTTTCATCTTATTTATGAGGAAATGTTGATTTGTTTCTGACACCCATCTGGTATGCAGGAAGCTGCCCCTGACTAATCTCCTCCTGTTACACACCCTAAGGATATTTTGTGTCCCCCATCTGGACACATCTTCGTCTAAGATTTGCTTGTTTATTTCTCACTAGACTGAGAATTTTCTAAGGACAGAGACCATGTCTATCTTGTCACCATCAGATCCATAGGCCCAGCACCAAGAATCTGTAGAATGAATAAGTGATTGGTAAAAGGCCCCAGAACTGGCTGGTATGTCAGGACTAGAACTGAAGTCGCCCAATGCTGTGCCCTGTGCTTGCTCTTATAGTACCATACTTCTACTTGAGAGCCCTTACTCACATCTGCATGATCCCAGCTAGCTGAGCCCCTAGGGATGGATGCAGATCTCAAGGGAGAAAGGAAACAGCAGGTCAGGGGAACTGTCACCTGGGCCACAGTCTGTTTTCTAAGACAACCCAGAGCAAGAGGGGAGGCGAGTAGAAGGAAGAGTGCCAGACTGGCTCCCCACTTCTATGGCCTTTCAGATTTGGGGAAGGCGGTGGATTTACTGCATAAGTGGATCTTCTCCAGCCACAACAGGGCAAAAGGTCCCATTCTCCGTCCTTAACTCCCACTAGAATGGATCAGAGCATCAGTGGAAGTAAAAAGTAGGCACACACCAAATACAAAACTCAGTTACTTGGGATTTAGTCCCTCTTGATCCCCAGCATGCCCTGAAAACACAGGTGAAGGCACCATCCTCCTGGGGGTCTGGCCCCAGTCTCTTATCAGTGGGTATGATACCCACTTCACAGGATTGGGTTATCATGAAGACTCAGGGGAAATGTTAGAGGAGGAGGAGAACCTGATTTCACTCTAAATGACACTCCCCATGGACCTGGTACTATGACTTACCATCAGTACTCCTGACTCCAAAACCGGAGAGAGGAAAACCTTGGAGGGACATCTCTTTATGAATTTAGAGATACAAATTAAGTAATGGGAGTGTAATTTTGTTGTTGTTTTTTTTAAATGTTTCCCTTTGGTTCTCTCTACCTCCTTCCAACACTTCATAAATCCCACATCTTGAAGGCCTATTCAAATCTAGAAGCCTTCTTTGATGGAGAGGTAAGAACTTGCTAGAACTGCATTTGTGAGACCCAATTAAGTTGATCTAACTGAAGATGAACTCAGAACAGCGATTCCTCCCACATAGCTGGAACCTACCTCTATCCCATCCCCCTTTTCCCTTTTGTCTTAAAGAATGGTAAGTGACTTTATAGATTTTGGCTTGAGAGACGCAAATTACCAGGATCGCGAAACACTTGGGTGACTTCTAATCCTGTCAGATTGCCCCCCGCTCACTGAGAACACTGCACACTAGAAGGACAACAGGTGACCCCAATCAGCACCAAGCGCCACTCAGAGGCAAGAGCAGTTCCAGGGCCCCTCAAAGTTTGCAGACAACCCACCCAGCAGCGTCCCCCGGTGTCCTTTAGTCCAGCGGACGCCAACAGGTGGTCCGGTCCGAAAGGTTGGCGACCGCAGGTTTAAGTCCGGGCGGGCCTGTCCCTGCCTGGGCTGCGCGGGTGGGGGTGGGCGGGGCCCCATTGACACCTTCCCAAGCAGCGCGGAGAGGGGAGGCGGGGCCGGAGGTCTGGGCGAACCAATGATGGCGGCC
>PVJN01044531.1:0-17293 GCA_004026805.1 Lasiurus borealis | reverse complement strand
GGCAGCCCTGGAGTTGGGGGGAGGGGGGTCTGTGTCATCCAGAGTCCCTGCCACCAGAGGAGGGGAGGGCAGGGGCTGCTGGGCCTCCCAGGACCCCAGAGAGACCAGGGAAGACCCAGGCCCTCAAGGGGGTGGAGCTGGGAGCCGGGAGCAGAGGAGAGAGGGGCATCTCCTTCCCACCCACAAGCTCACCTCGGAGGTCTCCATCCCCGGGGCTGCCCTGGGCAGCTGGGGAGCCCCAGAGAGGGGCGGGGTCCTCAGGGGCAGCTGGGGTGGGGGGCACCTCCTGCTGGGTAACAGCCAGCACGGCCACCTGTGGAGAAAGAGGGAGGAAGAGGAAGAGAGATGGATGGGGTGGGTATCAGGGTCTCATCGGAGAGAGGCCAGCCAATGGGCTGCATGGTGGGGCATGCAGGAGGCAGCCAATCAGTGACTCTCATTATTGATGTTTTTCTCTCTCTCTCTCTCTTTCTCTCTCTCCTCTCCTCTTCTTACCTATCCCAGTGGTCGGCAAACTCATTAGTCCACAGAGCCCAATGTCAACAGGACAACGATTGAAATCTTTTTTGAGAGCCAAATTTTTTAAACTTAAACTTCTTCTAACGCCACTTCTTCAAAATGGACTCGCCCAGGCCGCGGTATTTTGTGGAAGAGCCACACTCAAGGGGCCAAAGAGCCGCAGTTTGCCCACCACGGCCCTATCCCTTCTCCCTTATGAAAAATATATCTCTAAAAAATGGAGGAGGCGTGCAGGGCTGTCCAGCATTCCATGGCGCCTTGCTCCCTGCCGATGCCACCACCCCCTTCTGTTCTCTGGTTTTCAAATTTCCCGCTGAACAGTGAGCTCTGTTCATCTGGGCTCCTCACGACCCATCCGCAGAGGAAGGAGGACCAGAGGAGAGGGGTGCAGGCAGCGCGTACGCTCCGCACGATCTGGGAGAAAGAGGCTTACATGTGACGGCCCTCCCTCCAGAGGCGGCAGCTGCGAATGGTTTGCGGGTAGATTTGTCACGGTTCTGAGTTTCAATATTTCTGAAAACCCGAATATCTTACTTTTTATTTATTTTATCATTATTATTACTATTTTAAATATATTTTATTGAATTTTTACAGAGAGGAAGGGAGAGGGATAGAGCATTAGAAACATCAATGAGAGAGAAACATCAATCAGCTGCCTCCTGCACGCCCCCTACTGGGGATGTGCCCACAACCAAGGTACATGCCCTTGACTGGAATCGAACCTGGGACCTTTCAGTCCGCAGGCCGAGGCTCTATCCACTGAGCCAAACTGGCCTTGGCATAGCGTCTTACTTTTGAATTGTTCACACCTTTTTGAAAGAAAGATTGAGATGTGCAAGAGGTGATCTGCTTTTGAACCTGGGAGATAGGGATAAAGGATGAGGGTGACGGGGCAAGGAGGAGCCTCGCCATGAACCCCAGGGGTGTCTCTTTGCAAACATCTGGCTGGGATGGGAATGGGGTGCAAATGGGGGGACGTCATGGAACTCCTGGAGGAAGGGCAGGCTTCCCGGGGGGCACAGCTGGCTGGACAGACAGGGGGGGCGGGGGCGGCCGGCAGGGCAGCTGCCTGCCCATGGATGCTGTGAGCCTGGGGTGCAGAGAGGGGTGGGAGGCTGGGGACCAGGGCACAGCTGCTCACCCACCTTGGCCTCTAGCACCTTCAGCCGCTCCGCCAGGTCCGACACCTTGCTGCAGTTGACACAACCTGGAGGCAGGACGGAGTAAGCGAACCGACACCTGATGCCCCCACCGTGAGGCAGCTGGCCCAGCCCAGCCCAGCCCAGCCCAGGGGCGACGCTGCAGGAGTGGCCTGTCTGGGGGGACCATGCCTTGCAGGCCTCCCCCAGAGCAGGACCGGGGCGCCAGCTCCTGCAGCCGTGGCATCCAGAACACCTCCTTTCCGGGAAGCGGGCAGGAAATCCTGTGACTCTCCCCGTCCCCCCTCCCGCGGGGGTACGCCGCCCCTCCCGGGCGGGGTACCTGGGCTCGCTGGCTTTGGGGACGCACACATGGGAGTCCAGGATGGGCTGGCCTCAGAGGTGTCACCCCCTGACCCACCCTCCAGAACAGCGGTTCCCAACCTGTGGGTCACGACCCCTTTGGGGGTCGAACGACCCTTTCACAGGGGTCGCCTAAGACCATGGGAAAATGCAGATATTTACATCACGATGCATCACAGTAGCAACATTTCATGGTTGGGGGTCACCACCACATGAGGAACTGTATGCAAGGGTCGTGGCCTTAGGAAGGTTGAGAACCACTGCTCCAGAACCACTGTCCGGCGCCTGCAGCCTCCTCGGCGATGCCCCTTCGCTATTCATGACAGTTCTGGCTGGTACTGGGCCCCTGGTGGCCGGGCACTACTGAGAGCGTGACAAGCCTGTCTCCCATCCTCACCGTGACCCGGGGCTTTGGGACAAGTGTCACCCCATTCACACCTGAGGCACAGGCACAGGGCCAAGGGTGAGTCTCAGCGCTGCCCCTCCCGACGATGGGGCCTCGGCAGGGCCCGCCCACTCTCTGACCCTCAGCTTCCTCCTCTCTAAGAGGGGGACAGGGACTCTGAGGTTTAAACAGGTTGCCATGGAAAGCACCCGGCACAGTGTCTCTCACAGTGCAGAGCTCAGCTTAGTTCAAATAAAAAGAGGAGCCACCGGCGGTGTGGCTCAGTGGTTGGGTTGAGAACCAGGAGGTCACGGTTCGATCCGAATTCAGGGCACAGGCCCAGGTTGTGGGCTGGATCTCCAGTGGTGGGCGTGCAGGAGGCAGCTGAACACTGATTCTCTCTCATCACTGCTGTTTCTCTCTCCCCATCTCCCTTCCTCTCTGACATCAATAAAAAGTATATATGGCTCTGAAAAGAGCCAACTGGGGTGTGGCCCTGTGTCTGCAAGAGTCTGGGGGTCACGGTCTCGGGGTGGCTGGGCCCAGCTCAGACTCCCCTGGGGGACCCTTCCTCCCCCCTCGGTTTTCTTCGCAGCCTGGGGCAGGCAGGCAGGCAGGGTGCGCTCCTGACCCCGCACAGCGGGGCTGAGATGGCTTTCGGGGTGGCCAGCACACTGCCGGGGCCCCTTCCAGGCCTCCCCTCGCCCAGGGCGCCCCACGGGGCAGCCGGGGACCCACCTGAGAAGGCTGTGGGCCGCAGCATCATCCGCCGCACGGCGCTGCCTGGCCATCTGGGCTCCACGAAGCCAGAGGAGCCTGCAACTGAGGGGCGCAGGGATGAGCGCCTACCGGCTGATGCGCCTGCCGGCCGGTCGGGCACCCTTGTTTGGCCAGAGCCCTGCCCCACCCGCCCCTGGAGCCCCAGCAGGGACTCTTCTCCCCCTCCTGCAGTGGCCCAGAGAGGTGGGCAACTGGGAGAGGGGCTGGCAGTGGGCGGGGCCATGGGAGAGGCCAGGCGCCCCCAATCACCCCAAGGAGCTGCATGTGTTAGAGGCTGAGAGGTGCCAAAACCGGTTTGGCTCAGTGGATAGAGTGTCAGCCTGCAGACTGAAAGGTCTCAGGTTTGATTCCGGTCAAGGGCATGTATCTTGGTTGCGGGCACATCCCCAGTGGGGGGTGTGCAGGAGGCGGCTGATCGATGTCTCTCATCGATGTTTCTAACTCTCTATCCCGCTCCCTTCCTCTCTGTAAAAAAATCAATAAAATATATGAAAAAAAAAAGAAGAAGAAGAAGCTGAGAGGTAGCAGATGCCAGGCCGGGTCCCAGGCCTGTCTCTTGCTGCCTGTGTGACTTGTTCTCTCGGGAACCATTTTCCTGTCTGTGAAATGGGGCCATAAGGCCACGCTCTCTCCCAGGCCGGGGTGAGGGCCACGTCAGCAGTGTGGGCAAAGGGCCCACACGTCAATAAATGGCAGCGGCGACCCCGCTGTCCGCCCTCTCCCTGCCCCGCTCGGCAAGACGACAGGGAGGGGAATCCAGACCGGGTGTTCCGTGAAAACCGGAGGGAGGCCCGCCGCCCGGGAGGGCACCCCGTCACCACCCCCACCAGCAGCAGGCGGCCTGGCCGGTCTGGTTTTGGGGGGCCTGGTTTTCTCCACAGCTGGAGAGATGGGCTGGCCAAGCCGGGGGCGGGCGGCGGGCGGCGGGGTGGTGTGTGCAGCTGAAGGGGCTCTGGAGCCAGCAGGGCACAGCTCCCTGCAGCCCCCGGGGTCTGCCTTTTAAGGCCGCAGAGAGCTGTCTGGGGGGAGACAAGAGCCAAATAAGGCGCAGGCCTGGCAGCGCGGAGCCAGCTGTGGGCTGGTGCGGGGAGGGAGAGGCGCCAGGAACTCAAACCAGACGGGTCCCTCCGGCCAGACCCAGCGGGGCGGTGCCAGGCCCGGCTCGGTCCCGCCGCCGAGGGCCTGTGCTCGGGCCTGTGCTCGGCTGGGCCTGCCTCCCAGGGACCCGTGAGTGGCCCCGGCGCAGGGGGTAAACCTCACCCAGGATGGAGGAAGGCAGGCGGGTGGCGGCAGGGAGCGGGGCAGGGCTTGGAGGTCTGTGGGCCAGAAGGGATGCCCGGGCCAGCGCTCAGTGTCTGCCGGAGCCCCGCTCAGTCCTGCCAGGCGGGCCTGCCATCACAGCAGGTGCAGCACCCACCCGGGCCCGGCCCATTCCCATTCGAGGCCCGTCACGTGGAGAGTCCGAACCCCTCCTCCTCCAAGCCCTGGGCGTGGGTGCCTGTCTCAACCCCACTTTCCACACGGGGATGGAAGCTGGGGCGGGGGGGCCTGCCCTGTGGCCCGTGACGCAGGTCTATGGCCCCAAGGTCATGTCACAGCGCCGCACAGACCGGGGGGGTGGGGAGGGGAGTCACCATCAGGGGAAACGGCGGGGGGAGGGGAGGGCGCACCTGGCTGTCAGAGGAAGGGAGGACCCATCATCGCTCCCTGCACCCCTCCCAGCCCCGCAGAGAGCGGTTTCCAGAGTTTCCAGGCCTGGGCTTCCCTTTCCTCGCCCCCACCCTTTCCTCACCCCCACCCCATCAGATGCCACGCAGGGGGGGCTCCTGGGCCCCGCTCCCTCTGCAGGGTTCCCATGGCTCCCTTCCCCCTCCCCACGCCCCGGGGAGGCAGACTCTCTTATCCTGACCATGTCACAGGTGAGACCCCGAGGCTGGGGGTGGGGGCCCGGGGCTGCTACAAGAGCGGCCGGTGCCCTTAGCGGAGGCGCCGTGCCCTGGGAGCGGGCAGGAGCTGGGGCCGCTGGATCAGCAGCCTGTCTCCCCCGCACCCCCGCTGTGCGCCTTGCACAACCACTTGCGCAACGCTCGGGGAGTCCCCGGCCCCAGGCGGCACAGCTGGTGTGGGGTGGCGTGGCCTGGAAAGTCGGGGATCACCCGTCTCCAGGCCAGGCCTGCAGGTTTGCAGGGAGCTGGCAGCCGCCGGGGCTGGCCTGGCCCATCCCGTCTGGTCCCCCTGCCTCACGGGTGGCAGAGCCCCAGCCCTGAGCCGGGTGCCCGGGCGCACGGCCTGCAGCTGCTGGACAGGCCTGGGCACTCCCACGTCTGGAGGACAGGCTGGGGCTGGTGTGTGCAGACCCGAGCTACCCAGCACGGGGTACGTTTCTCCAGGGGTCCCGAGTCCCCCACGAGGCAGGCGGCCAACACCCGCGGGACAGCGGGCACCAACTCTATCGGAGCCGGGCCTGGCGGGCAGCTGTGTGCGGGGGCCACAGTGGGCGTGGCACCGGACCCCACGGTGTCTACGGCCGAGCAACAGCTGGCCGCTCCCTCCCCAGCTCCCCGGGAGGCGCAGGCCCGAACTGGGGGGTGGGGGGGGACAGTCCTACCTTCCTCGCAGCTGGGCCCCGCGTGCCCGGGACAGCACCTCCACTCCCGGGCGGTCACCGTCTTGTACATCACCTTGTACGTGGGTCTCACCACGGTTCTGTAGCTGAGAGAATGCGGACAGGGCCCGCTGCTGTGTCTCCCGCTGTCTGTGGGGGGTCTGTCTGCCCCCCTCCCCCCAGGCCCTGATGGAGCCTCTCTCCTGCCTTCTAGGAGTCAACCCTTCTCTTCCTTCCCAACCGTCCAGACTGGGGGATCTGGATGCCAGCTGGACAGGCAGCCCCTGCCCGTGGAGCCGCGGGTTCCCAGCAGTGCGCGCTCCCTGAGCGAAGGCGTGTGGGTGAACGGCGGGACCCCTCCTCCAGGAAGCCCTCCAGGGCCCCAGGGACACAAAGGGTGGCACTGAAAATGGGCATAGGGCTCCCTTTGCTCCACCCACCCTGGGGTCCCGCCTCCCCCTGCACACCCGCTGCGCTGCCACCACCCGGCCTCAGCCCTTACTGGGCCTGCACCTGGGATGCCCTCCGCTCACCTGTTGCCCGGGCAGCTCATGGGCCAGGGGCAGTTCTGCAGCACTCGCTGGAGGTACGTGCCGTTCTGTACGTGGCAGGAGACGGTGCGGGTCACCACGTACGAGCACCAGTTCCTGAAACGGACCCGCGGACAGAGAGGGCGCTCAGGGGCCCGCAGCCAGGCCCCCGGAGGCTGAGCGAGGAGCGCTGCGTGCTCGCCAGGACCCCCCGAGTCTCCAGGCAGAGAGACCCCTCGAGTTCTCAGCGCCCTCTGAGCCCCCACTGAGAGTCTGTGCTGCTGTGGCTGCGGAGGGGATCCCACAGCCCTAGAGGGGTGGCCGTCTGGGGGCTCTGGGGAGGTCTTGAGGCGTGAACGTGAGGGGACAAGGTGGGAGCGGGCGTCTTTGAAGGGCCTCTCCCTTCTCGGCATCTCTTCTCTCCAACCCTGAGCGGTCCAGGCCCCTCCCCACTCCCGCTGGGTCTCTCTATCAGAACATGGAAACCTGGGCTGGCACCTCCCCGCCCCCTTGCCCCCTCTCCCCTCCCCCATAGCTCTCCTGTGCCCCGTCTCTCAGATCCTGCACCTCCAGGCCTGCGCTCACACTGGGCCCACTGCCCGGAGCTCCTTCCTCCACTTCCCCACCTGCACCTCCCACCTGCACAGCTGCTGTGCTGTCAGCTCCACACCGAGCCCCCCCCGCACCCCCTCTTTGTCCTTTCCCACCTCCACCTCCGTCTGAGCGGAGCTGACGTTCCCTGCCCCCGGCCCTGCAGCCCTGGCAGCCTGTCATGCCGCCGCCGAGTTAAGCTGGTGATTCACCTCTGCCCGCTCCCTCCCTGGCATGGGAGGGGGAGAGGCCCTGTCTCCCTTATCCCGGTGCCCCCTCTGCGTGCCAGGCGGCATGCAGAACTGACCTCCCCAGGGGCCAACTCATCATCATGCCGCACTGCATGTATTGAGCACCTTCTGTATGCGAAGGACATTTGTCTCCTCTTCCCACAGTGATCCAGAAAGGCACCCCCGCCCCCCATTATACAGAGGGGTACCCTTGAGGCTCGGGGAGTGGGGGGGAGGGGACTGCTTATGCCCCGGAGCCGGTGCACAGGGAGCGGATGTGAAGCCAGGGATGGGGATGGCCCAGCGTGGCCCCACCTCCATCTCCAAGGCCTCGGCTCCTCGCCGGCTCTGGAGCCACGGCCCCGGCTCTGAGAGGGCCGCCGCCTGGGAACCCGCTGACCCCGGGCTTCGGGTCACAGAGGAAAGTCTGGTGGATGGGGGGCTAGGGGGGAGGCTCAGGCTGAGAGAAGGGTCACCTGAAACGGCCGCTCCTTTCCCAGCCCCGGCAAAACACGCAGGGTCCGTGACCCCGTGCCGGGCTGGGGCCACTGAGCACCGGGAATGTGCCAGCCGTCGCCGAGGTGGGTGCCCGCCACCGCTGAAACCCGGCCCCCGGCCCGCTGCCCGCCCCCACCCAGGCCCACCTGGCGGACGCGGCTGGGGCCAGCCTCCCCCCAGGGAAGTGCCTGCACCGCTCTGTCACCTGGAACCGGGCCAGGAGGAGGGAGCAGCTGAGCCGAAGGCATGGAGGGGGGAGAGCAGGGAGAAGGATCGGGAGAAGGATCGGCAGGACCCGGCAGAGCCAGGGCCGCCGCGCCCTGGGAGCGGGCACCGGTGCTGGCCGCCGCCGTGCACACCTGGGAGCAGCCTGAGCGGGACCCCGAGACCCGGCTGCTGGGAAAGGGCCCGAGGCCTCTGGGTACAGCCAGCTCCCTCTGCCTGCGCCGGCCAACGGGACAAGATGGCCCTTCTCTGCACCCAGAGTGAGGAGAAAGCAAGCTCCGCTCCACCCCCGGCGGCACACGCACGGCTCTGGGTGCACGAAGTTAGGCCAAGCCGCACGCTCACGTCACCTGGCCACCTCGCGGGGGGCACCGACAGGCTTTCCCTCGGGCTGCGCCAGCTGGGTGCCAAGCGCCGGGCCCACCCGCCCGGGCCCACCCGCCCGAGCAGGAGGGGGCCCTGGGCACAGGAGGGGGACCGCGTGCCAGTGGGCAGACGCGGACGCAGAGCACACACGGGCAAACACAGACACACACGTCAGGACGCGCACGCAGTGAGCCCAAGACACATAGGGACGCACATGTACACAGATACACTCACATACGTGCATGTGCATACAACTCCCATGCACATACACAGACAGACCCACATAAGGACACACATCTACACGCACTCGAGCACCCGGTCAGACCAAAGCGAATCCTGCAGAGACGGGGCTGAGCGCCCTCACCCAGGCACCGGACCGTGCCGGGGAAATGCCCCCTGACTGCCCCCCCCCCCGCCCGAGGTGCCCTCCGAGGGGGCTCCTTCTCCTTCCGGAATGGAGATCTCCCCCTGTGGTGGCTGCCTGGCTCCCCAGTTCACCTCCCAGGTGCCGGGGTTCGCTCACGTCCTCTGCTTAGGAGACATGGAGCTGGTGGCTAGCTAGCTAGACGTGTCAGAGAGAAAGGGACACTCGGGCCAGAGCGGGTGCAAGGTGAGTCCTTCATCCCCTCTCTCTGCGGGTGTCACCAATAACCACGTCTTGGCCCTCCCCAGCCTCGGAGACCCCAGCCCCGCTGTCCTCGGGATGAGCCCGGGCACCCCTCCCGGGTCCCACCCTGGCCCCCTGCCCTCCGGCCCTCCGGCCCCGCTCCAGGCCGCAGAAGCTCTTTGTCAAGTGCAGACCTGGGTCCCCACACCCCGCGGCTCCCAGGGCCCTGCCTGCTCTGTCCCACACGCTGCTCCCCTCTCCTCACTCCCGCGACCCCTCTTTGACCTGCCTGCCTGCCCTCCCTCCCTCCCCGGTGCTACACCTCCGATCTGGGTACACTCCTGCTCTCCCCCAAGCTCCGAGTCATCATTGGGGTCTCAGTCCCAGGGGTTGCCGCAGCCCTGAGCGTTTGGGGTTCAGCTGGGCTGGGATTCAGGTGGGGCGCTCAGAGGTGCTGAATGACAGCGCAGTGGCCCTGGGTCGAGGAGCCGAGACCCGGGTCCCCGGAGATGTCTGCGGCCCCCGGAACCCCGGCCTCCGTCCTGATGCCCCTCGGGGTGTCCGAGAACCTCGGGGGGCTGAGCCACCACCTGCGGGATGGGGCAAGGGTGAAGGGATGAGAGAAGGTCCCCTCTTCTCCCGGGCCTGCCGCTCCTGCCCACTCAGCACCTTCTGGGCCCCCAGAGGCCACCGGGGGAGCGAAAACAGGACAGACCAGCTCAGCCTGGAACCAGCCAGCTGTCCCCACGAACCCCCCTTTCCCCCCCACCCTCCACCCCCTTGCCATGAGGAGCCCAGGGGACTTTGTCTCTGCGGGGCCCAGGGCGCTGATCCGGAACAGCGATAGGGGCTAATTGCAGGAGGCAGCCAAGTGGGCTGGGGGCCAAGGGCGGTTATGAAAAGGAGAGGAAAGAAAGGAGACGTCCCGCCTGCCCCCCTACCCCGGGTGGGGGTGGGGCGACTGGAGCCAGCACCCCAGTCTCTGCCGGTTCCGCACTGGGCAATCCGGGACCAGGCCCTGCACCTCTCTGGGCCTCACCTTGCCCATCTGCCAAATGGGGGCAGCGCGGCGCTAACAGCCCCGGGTGAGTCTGGCTCCTGGACCGTGACACGGGCCCCACAGCCGGGGGCCTTCCCTGGGCTCGGGGACACCAGGCCAGTGTCCTCACCGCCAAGCCCTGACGCCCGGGTAGGAGCTGCCGGGCTCTCCGTTGCACAGAGGGGGAAACTGAGTCCCCGAGGGACATTGCCCAGCCAGGTCCCCGCGCGTGTGTGTGTGTGTGTGTGTGTGTGTGTGTGTGGAGCTGGACGGTGAGCTCCCGGAGGAGGGCTGGGAAGGGGCACTCTCCCAGGATGTGCCCGCGGGAAGCCAGGCCTGGCCGGGCCTCGGGGGATGGCTTTACCTCTTAGTCTCGGGTTCAGGCTGGAAGGGACCTCAGAGGGGCAGGAAGCAGGCCCAGCAGGGATGAGGGGGACGGACCGGGGTAAGGGGTGAGCCAAGCCAGCTCTGCACAGCCCCAAGGCGCCCCGGTTGTGTGTCTCCAAGTCTCACCGCATTCCTGGGGCTGGGGGCGGCCCCTTGGATGCCTTCCCGGGCCCCCCCTCCCCAGACACAAAGCCTCTTTTCTGCCTCTTGTCCCTCGGCTGCCAAGGGGTGCCTGGGGCGCCGGGCCGGGGGTGGAGGGAGGGCGGATGGGGCGAGACATCCCCATGCTGTCTCCGGCGATGCTGGGCTGGGGCCACCAGGGGAAGTCCTGGCAGGGAGGACTGAGGATTCCTCCGGCCGGGGTCCCCGCCCCCACCCCACGCTGGGGATCGCAGGCACGGTTCTCTGTCAGGGCCCCAGCTGGTCCTTTGTCCGTCCTGACAGCCAGCGGGCCTGTGAGCAGGGGGCGCGGGGAGCCAAGAGGGGGGACAGTGAGGAAACGGCGAAGGAAAGTGGGGACCAGGGACCTGCCGGGGGTCACCCAGGGAAGCGGGGAGGGAGCCAGGGCCGCCGGGGCCTCGAACTCCTCATCGTGACCTTCAGACCTTTCCCAGACCTGCAGCCCGCAACCTCTGCCGGGTCAAAGGGACCCCGGATTTGGGAGCTGAGGCGCCCCTGCTCTTTTGGAGGCCTCGGTCTGGATCACGGAGGCACAGCAGCGTCCCGGGCTTTTGTGATGCTCAGGCCGCCGTGAGCCTCCTGTGAACAGATAGGGTGACAGTCCCCAGGGACCTCCCCACCGCCACCGTCCTGCTCCCATCCAAACCCTGGAGGCGGTGGGGAACGTGAAGGGAGGAGGGGCTTGTCCTGCTGGATGGACTGCCTGGCCGGAGGGCACTGGGCCTTCCGTCCCCTGGACCACCATCCCCATCCTGACAACCAGAATCCCCAGGTCGCAGTCTCGGTCATCTTAGCACCGAGGACCCGGGGGGCTCACATCCGGGTGGGGGGCAGGTCATGTCCCCGCTCTGAGCCTCACTTTCCTCCTCTAAGTAACACCTGCCTCCTAAGGCAGTTGTGGGGTGGTGGTGGGGGGGAAGGTTCTGGAAGCGATGGATGCAGGTGAAAGAGCCAGCCCAGGCCTGCAGTGGCTGTGACCCAGCCCCTCCCAGCTCCTCCCCATCTCAGACAACTGATGCCTCGGCGCCCTCCCCTCCCCAGCCCTGCCCAAGTCGCCTGCTCTCACTAGCCTAGCGGAGGCATGCTGGCCCCCCTGACCGCTGGGCAAGGAGACTTTCTGAAAAGAGTTTAAAAAGTGAGGCCTTGGGGGGCGAGGGGCGGGTTGGGAAGGCCTTTGAATGCGATGAAAGGGCCCGAAGAGGCCTGGCTCCTCGGCATTGTTTGCCGAGCTGGCCCTTTAAGAGGGGACAGCAGCAGGGGTAGGGCTGTGGCCAGCAGGAGGGGGCCAGGCAGGTTCAAACAGTGTCACCAGGGCCAGGCAGGCACCCATGTGAACCCCAGCTCTCCTCCTAATGGCCCAGGAGCCTGGGAGACCGGGGTCATTTTCTGAGGCCTCGGTTTGCCCATCTGCTAAATGGGAACAAGTGTCCCCCAGCTTCATCCAGCCCTTGAAGGAGGCAGGAGGGCACCGCACATGGAGGACCCCTCAGGGGAAGACGCCCCGCACACACCCTCAGAGAGATCGCCCGCCGCTCGGAGAGAGAACAGGAAGGCAGGCAGGACTTCCTCCTCTCTCTGCCCCAAATGCCAGGCCCCGGGGGACCCCCCACTGACCCCCCCACTGACCCGGGGGCCCCGAGACTCCTCCCCGGCCTTCTTCCTTCCAGAGCAATAAATAGCCGGCACTGAAAGCGGCCGGGAGCGGGGAGGAGGAGGGAGGAGAGCCCCCAAGTGTCAGCCGCCGAGGGGGGATGTCCTGGGCTCTCCTCTGGGCGCCGCGGGGGGCGAAGGGGTGGAGGCTGGGGTTAGGGGGAGGGGAGTCCTATGGGGGGAGGGTCTCCCCGTTGTTCTCCGTCCCCCTCCTCTGGGGCTCCGGGGGTGAAATGCGGGGGGACAGAGCGGGTATTGGAGGAGGCTGCCTGCCTGGGCTGCCGGTTCCAGACACACGGAGGAGGGGACCCTCGCACTTTGGGGAGCTGCTGCTAGACAGCGGAGCGGCCCGGGATCCCTCCCCCCCGGCCCCGCACCCCCGCCCCGGCCCGGGCTCTGGGCTGGCACTGCGGTTGGGGACCAGGTCCCTCTCCCAGCCCGGGCGCGCACGGAGGTGGCGGGGTGGGGGCGCAGGGAGTGCCTGCTGGCCGGGCACAGAGCAGTGTGTGTTGGGGAGGAAAGGGGTGCGGGGGGGGCGGGGAGCAGCCTTTACCTGCGTCCCGAGAACTGGGCTCCCTCGACGCTCCACGCGGCGCCGCCTCCGGGGAGCAGGAGCCCGAGGCAGAGCAGCGCCCAGGCCCGTGGGCCGCCCATGCTGCGCCCGGCGCCCTCCGCGCGCGGCCCCGCGCCGCCGCCCCCAGCCCGCCGTCCGCCCCGCGCCCGCCCGCCCGCCCGCCAGCCGCCCCGGACGCGCGGATCCCGGTCCCCAGCGCCGCGGCGGGAGGGCGGGAGGCGGGAGGCGGGCGCGGGGCGGGGGCGCGCGGCCCGGCCTCGGGCCCGGCCCCTCGGCTCAGCCCCCCGCCCCCTGCGCCGCCGCTGCCAACCCGGAAGGAACCCCGGGGGGACGGGCGCCCCCGCCGGGAGGCCCGCCAGGTGCCCACCTGATGCCGGCGCTCGGCCGCGCGCGGTCCCGGCTGGGGGGGCGGGTGCCGCCGGGCCGGAGCTGCCCTCGCACGTGCTGCGGGACCGGGGCGCCGAGCCTGAGCGAAGGATGCGGGAGCCTCTCCCCCTTTTCCTTCTTCCTTTCTTTCCTCTTTCCTCTTCTTCTTTGTTGTTGTTGTTCATCTTCACCCGAGGATATTCTTTTTCCCATTGGTTTTTAGAGAAAGTGGAGGGTGGAGAGAGAGAGAGAGAGAGAGAGAGAGAGAGAGAGAGAGAGAGAGAGAGAGAGAGATTAACTGGTTGCCTCTTGCAAGCGCCCAGACCAAACCTGCAACCCAGGTGCCTGCCCTTAACGGGGACCTGAACCCGAGACCCTTCAGGGCCCACGCCCTTGTCACTGAGCCCCGGTCCGAGCTTTTCCCTCTGTTTTGAGGGAGCGAGCCAGTTCCCCAGGCTCCGGGGAGCCGGATCTGTCCACCACGCCACCAAGGCTGCCTGAGCAGCGAGGGCCGCCTCGGCTTCACATCCTATTTCCGTTTAATGTTCAAACCGCGCTGGGAGAGGTGGCACAACTCTCCCCATTTTACGGAGGGGAAGACTGAGGCCCAGACACTCAGACCCTCCCCGGGGAGGAGAAGGCCTGGGCTGACCCCCTAGGGCAGCGGTTCTCAACCTGTGGGTCTCGACCCCTTTGGGTGTCGAACGATCGCCTAAGACATCCTGCATATCAGATATGTACATTACGATTCATTAACAGTAGCAAATTTACAGTGATGAAGTAGCAACAAAAATAATTTTATGGTTGGGGTCACCACAACATGAGGAACTGAAAGGGTCGCAGCATGAGGAAGGTTGAGAACCACTGCCCTAGGGTCAGTGTCCACTTATGGCCATATTACAGATGGAGAAACTGAGGCCCACACACTCAGACCCTCCCTGGGAGGAGAAGGCCTGGGCTGACCCCCTAGGGTCAGTGTCCACTCATGGCCATGTTACAGATGGAGAAACTGAGGCACAGAGGGGCAACATCGTTTGCTCTGAGCCCTCCACCGGGGTTGGGAGAGCGAGGTTTCAGAGGGTCAGCTCTCTAGCAGGAGAAGGGAAGAACGCAGACCACACCTCGGCCTGGGGCTGGGTTTTCCCGGCTGTGGTAAGGTAAGGACTGGCTGACAGTGGGGTTTCTTCATCTGGGGTTCGTGGGTGAGCCAGCCTCTGGGGAGAGGGCTGTGAATACCACCAAGGTGCCTGCAAGTGTGTGTTTGCGATGTGAGAGCATGTGTGTGCGAGCAAGCGTGTGCGCATGCACGCATGTGTGTGCACAGGTGTGATGGGGGTGTGTTTATGAGAGACCACAGCTCGCTCTCATGATCGATATTGATGTCAACATTTGACATCAGAGGGGATCCTGGCCGTGCTGAGGCTGGGACCCCTTCCACTGATGTTTTTAGAGAGAGGGGAAGGGAGGGAGAGAGAGAGAGAGAGAAATATCGATGAGAGAGATGCATTGATTGGCCCAGACCCTCCAAAACTCCAGGTCAGTCTGCCCCCCTTCTGCCCGGAGTGACGTGCTGCAGGCAGTCCTGGGCCGGGGAGCCCCCATCCAGCTTGGTGGGGACTGGGGGCTGGTTCCTAGGGATCCTGACGTGGGTTTGCCCAGATCCAGGGTTTCCGCTAGAAACACGCCCGAGGGAGGGACCTGCCAGGCCTACCTCTGACTGGGCTGCCTCCTGAGCTCACCACGACTGGCGGCACCAGGTACCGGGACCAGCGAGGGTGCTCGGGTACAGAGGGAGCTGAGCTGTGCCCTGAGGCGGGGGGGGGGTAGGCAGTGAGAGCTGGGTTCAGACCCCGCCTCGGCTGCCTCTCCCTGTTGCTAGCTTGGGTAAGCCCTGCCCGTCTCTGAGCCTCAGTTTCTCTCCGGAAGGAGGACAGCTGCAGCTCCCTGTGGGTGTGGGTAGGGATGAGGTATCACGTAATAATGCCCTGATACCCACATTCTCCGGCTGCACATCGTCCCCCAAGGGCCGCCCCCTTGCTTCAAGGACATCATCACGGCGCCCCCTTTGGCCCCTGGGGAAGCTCCCTCCCTCCCTTCCACGTGTGATTTTTGCGCACCTACTAGGTGCCACCTAGCTGAACCTCAAGCAATGCAGCTTTGTGCCTCTCTGTAGCCCTTGTTTTTGTTTTTTTTTTTGTTTTTGTTGTTGTTCATCCTCACCTGAGGATATTTTTTCCCCTGGATGTTTTTAGAGAGAGTGGAAGAGAAGGAGGGAGAGAGAGAGAAATATCGATGAGAGAGACACATTGATTGGTTGCCTCCCACATCATGTGCTTCACCTGGGGCTGGGGATCGAGCCTGCAATCCAGGTATGTGCCCTGCATCAGGAATCGAACCCAAGACCCTTTGGTGCACGGGTTGATACTCCAACCACTAGCCACACCCCAGGTTTTGGATGCAACTAGATCAGTGACTTAGTCCCTGGGAGGAATTGTCCTTCTCAAGGTGCCCTCTCCCGAGAGACTTCCAGGCCTGTCTTCAGTCTGGTCAAGTGACTGGGATCCAAAATCATCTTTCCAGCCGAGACCGGTTTGGCTCAGTCGATAGAGCGTCAGCCTGGGGACTGAAAGATCCCAGGTTTGATTCCGGTCAAGGGCACGTGCCTTGGTTGTAGGCACATCCTCAGTGAGAGGTGTGTGTACAGTAGGCAGCTGATTGATGTCTCTCTCTCATCCATGTTTCTAACTCTCTGTCCCTCTCCCTTCCTCTCTGTAAAAAAATCACTAAAATATATTTTAAAAAACCATCTTTCTAAAGGGCACTTGGAGGGGCATGCGGCTCCCGAGGAAGGAGAAGAGCTGGGCAGTGGTGTCTGTCCTGGGGAGAGGCTGGGAGGGCCCGCGAGGTGACGGGACCCCTGCTGGGCCACAGAATGAGGGGACACCCGCTGGGCCTGTTTGCAGCAGGTTGGAGATGCTCCCGTGATTCGTGGTGCACACGTTCCTTTACCCCCAAACTCATGGGGGCTTCAGGCCACTGGGGGGTTTCTCCACCAGGGACCCTCCCGGTGAAAGCTGTTGCCCACATTTGACATTAGAGGGGATCCTGGCCTTGTCCAGATGCTACAGCCACGCCCCGTGATGGTGTAGCCTGGTGGTTACTGCAGAGGCTCCACACCCCGGAGGCCTAGATGGCGATTCCTGTGGGACCTGGGACAACGTACCTCCCCAGCTCGGAGCCTCGTGTCCTTGCCTGGAAAAAAATAAAAATAAAAAGTCGTAGGACCTTTTTTAAGATCCTCTGGCTCAAGAGTCCACGCCCCGGGAAGTACGCAGGCGGCTGGTCTCCCACGGGCACGGCCCAGGCCCCTTCCCACGGCCACTTTCCGGTGGAGGCAGCCGGGTCTGGTCCTCTTTCCCTCCCTCCGCCCCGAAGGAAAGGCAGCGAATGCCTCCGGGACCGGGTCTTGCTCATCTGAGGTTTCAGAATTTGCTGACACAGGGAGGAGAGGTCCCCCCAGCCCCCCTCCCTGCAGCTTGAGGTCTCAGGCCTGTCCCTGGGGGCGGGGCCTCCTCCGGGGGGGGGGGGGTTACAGGGGGCGGGGCCTGGCCCTCTCTGCTGCCAAGACCAGACCACAACCGCCAGTAAGGTCAGCGGCTTCCGGTCCGGAGCGCCGGCCGTGCCAGGCGCTGTGCTAAGCATTTTGCGGGCATTGTCTGCAGCCCTCCTTCCTCTCGGCCACCGGGGAGGGCGGGGGCGCCTTATTATCCCCAGGTGTGGGGCTGGCTACCCACTGAGCCACACCGCCTCCCTCTGGCTGAGCCCCTCAGGGACGAGGGCCTGGGGGGGGGGTACTTCTTTGGGGGCAAAAGTGAGAACTCAGCTCCGGTTTCAACTTCAGTGTGGGAGCTGATGAGGTGAGAGAGAACACATGGACCACACAGGGACATGGACTGGGACATGCGTGTCTTTGCGCGCGCACACACACACACACACACACACACACACACCCTCCCCCAGCAGGCCTTCTGGTGTGGACTCACCGACACCCCCCCCCCCCACCTGGCCTGGGCCCAACAGGAACTGCTGCTGTCCTCCCAGCACACAGACCTGGGTCACGGCCTCTTCCTCTGTCCCCTCACCACGGGCCTCCCTCCCTCCTCTGCCTGTGCCCACACCCGCCCTGTGCACGCAGGCCCTCCACCTGGTCGGTACCATACCATGCCCACTCTATAGCTGAGGAAGCAGCCCGAGGGTGC
>PVJN01044530.1:0-17293 GCA_004026805.1 Lasiurus borealis | reverse complement strand
GCGCTGAGCTCCTGGAATGTCTAAGTGGAGGAAGCCCAGCAATTAGTCACGGGAGCAATTACACTAATTGTTCCACTCCATGACTCACTGGTAGCAAGTAAATACTGATTAATTCATTACTTCGAGACTGTGTGTGTGTGTGTGTGTGTGTGTGTGTGTGTGTGTGGTGGGGTAACAGGGGCGGGGGGAGGGGGATCTCCTGGCCCCCTGCCCTGGCCTCCTGCCCTGCCTGGATAGGGCTTTGGAGCAGGTGGCTGAGGCGGCGCAGGGAGCTGGGATGGGGATCCTCTCTAGCTCTGTGCGAATTGCTTAAAGGGGGCCTGTCAGGGCGGGGTGAGAGGCTGACCCAGCCCCTCTCCTGCTCACATACCCTCCATGCCTCCATGCCAGTCGGACAGTGCGGGTGTCCAGCCTGCACTCAGAGAGCGCCACCGGGTGGCCACTGAAGGCCCTCTGGGGTGGGCTTCCCTGGCCTCAGCCCTGCCCTGTCTCACTCTGGCCACAGCAGTGACAGATGTGAATTCAGCAGCAGGAGACGCTCTGAAAGATCAAGCAGGAGGGCTTCTTGAAAGAAGGGGCAGGAGTTGGTGGCACAGAGATGGAGAAGGAAGAGTGTTCTAGGTGGAGGGAACGGCAAGAGCAAAAGAGGCAGGAGAGCCCAGGCCTGTTCCAGAAACAGAGGGGCCAGGGCTGCTGGAACCAGAGATGGGTGGTGCAGAGGGGACCCCGGGTGAGGCCGGAGGCAGGCGGGACCAGCTCCGAAGCACAGGCTGCCCCCCGCTCCTCACCTGGAGCCTCTGTGTCATCTATTAAGACTCGGGTGCTGACCTTCAGTTCTGAGCAGCAGGACTCAATCTCGCCGTCCTCTGGACAGCCCTCAGGGGCAGGGACTGTGGCTGGGCTCCGCCTGGAGTCAGGGTCAAGGTGTGGCCGGAGGTGGGGCCATGCCTGCTTCTCCTGAGGGTTGCAGGCCTGTCCTGGATGTTCTTAGTGCTGGCTCTCAGCCCAGGGTTGCAGGAAGGACCCAGGAACCCCAGTTCCCCGTCTTCCCAGGTTCTGATTGTAGGGGAGTCTTGGGCCTGGTGAGCTGGACCCTGGGAGGGGAGCCCCTCTCTGCTCTCCTGACCCCAGAGACCTTGGGGCAGCAGCAGGCCCTGAGCTGACTCTGCTTTTGAGATCCTTTGTGGGGAGGTGTGGGAGCTGACTTCTAGTTTTGGGGAGGACCTAAGGCTGGAACCTGCACTCTCGCCCTGTCCCCCACTTCACCCATGGAAATTCCCTCCCAGAGCCCCAGATCTCAGCAACACAGTGCCTGTCTGTTGGGACTAATGGGCCTGTCTGGAATTTCAAGGTGTGAGACTTTGGGGCCCAAGCCACGTCTGACTGTCACATCTGGGGCAGCTAACTGGTGCCCTGGGCCACTGGGCCTCAGGTCTGTCCTCTGTGGAAGAGGGTCCAAGGGATGGTAACAATAGCTTGTGCCGAGCACCTGCTGATTACGAGGCGCTCAGCTCTGCGCACCCCTTAGCACGTTATCCGATAGGGCAGATGCTGTTTGCTGTGAGTGATGAGTAAACTGAGCACAGAGAGACTCAGTAGCTCGCCCCACGTCTGTCACAGATTTGGTAAGCGGCGGAGCCAGGACGCACATCCAGCATTCCGGCTCTACACCGGCTCCTGCCACCCAGCGGTCTGATCAGGGGGCAGAGTGGTGACCGGTCCTCAGGGGTGGCCGTCAGCAAGACGGGCTGCTTCCCTGGCCCTGGGTGGGCAGGAGGTGGTAATCAGGCCCACCCCGCTCTGCCCACCTGGAGGCCACGCCTGGTGCCGCCCCTCCCTTGTCCCTCTGTCCCTCTGGGTGTGTCCGGGCTGCCGGCCTCAGCGCTGAGCCCGGGCCTGTGTCTGCCCTCCCCAGACTCAGCGCTGGCGCAGTGAGAACTTCGAGAGGCCCGTGGACCTGGAGGGCTCCGGGGACGACGACTCCTTCCCCGATGACGAGCTGGACGACCTGTACTCGGGGTC
This sequence comes from Lasiurus borealis, assembly GCA_004026805.1. Taxonomy (NCBI): domain Eukaryota; kingdom Metazoa; phylum Chordata; class Mammalia; order Chiroptera; family Vespertilionidae; genus Lasiurus; species Lasiurus borealis. The sequence goes on along the minus strand of PVJN01044530.1, from coordinate 15,271 downwards.
CGGCTCGGGCTGTAAGTACCTCCCCTTCCCTTTCCTGGCGTGCGTGTCGTGCTGGCCACAGCGGTCTGCCCCCAGTTCCCCCCGCAAGGCTGATCTCAGGCCACAGGACCCCCTGCAGGCCCACTGAAGCGGCGGTGTCCGGGAGGGGAGGCCAGGCTGGGGGACCCCATGGGCCTCAGGCACATGGAGGGCCAGTTATCCTGGGGATGGAACCGGGGTCTTATGGCCTCCACGCCCTGGTCCCCCAGCTCCCCATGGTTCTGCTCCGTGTTCTCGCCTCCAGGCGGGAACACAGACATCCCTCAGGAACCCGGTGTTCAGTGCTGTTCCAACACTTGGGGGAACTTAGCAGGGCAAGTCCTCACCCGGCCTGGGAAGGGCCAGGGGAATAGTGTGTGTGAGTTCAAATCCCAGCTTCACCACCCAACAGCTGTAGCACCTTTATAAAGCCTTTCAGAGTCCCTCTTCTTATCTATGGGAGATGATATACACTGAGTGGCCAGATTATTATGATCTCTGAATGCATAATAACCTGGCCACTCAGTGTGTATCCTATATAATAAAGGGCTAAATCCAAATTGTCCCCTCAACCAGGAGTCCGACCAGCAGGCAGGCCAGCCAACCGCCCATGTACCCTCCGTCTGGCCAGGCTGGCCGGACCCCACCCATGTACAAATTCATGTACTGGGCCTTTAATACACACACACACACACACACACACACACACACACATATATATATGTATATATATTGAGTGACCAGATTATTATGCATTCAGAGATCATCATAGTCTGGCCACTCAGTGTATATACTCCTTCTTTGTGGAGTCTGGAGGGCTTCCGCATCAGGCCTCAGGGTCTGGCACAGAGAGGGAGCTCTGCACGGTGTGGCTGAGGTTTGAGCCCATGAGGGGACAGGACAGGCCTCGTGAGGCGGAGGAGGTCTGCGTGCCACAGAACTGGCCCTCCGCAACCTCACTTTAGCCCACTTTTTAAAGCCTCTTGTGAGTTGATTTTTATTGAATTCATCTCTGATGGGTCCTGCCTCCACTCCCACACCTCCCTGGCTCCTCCTCACTTCTCCTGGGCCTGGTTCAGGCCCCGTAGGAGCTGCATGCAGCTTCTCTTTCTCTCCTCATTTCCACCCAAGTCCCTTTCACAGGACCTGGTTTGAGGCCTCCAGATCGCTCAAGCATTCCCTTGTAGGAAGGGCTGGTTCTACCCCTGCCCTCTGCCTGTGCCTTAGGGAGTCCTTAAAGGTACCCACTGCCTCTTCCCAGAATGCCCTTCCCCTGCTGCCCCCACCTCTAGGGAGATTGGCAGCCAGTAGGCCCAACCATTATCTGGATTCAGCCTGTTAGGAGCTCCAGGCTGGGTGGTTGGGTTAGTCAGAGAGGGCTTCCTGGAAGAGACGGTCCCCTCGAGGAACTTTCGGCTAGGCAGAGAGGAGTAGGGAAGCAGCCACCTGGTGACCTTTGGCCAGACAGCGCCTTCCTCCTCTCCCTCCTCTGGTCCTGGGAAAACTGTGCAAGGAGTGAGGGTTGGGAGCCCCCCACCTGATGGCCATTGCTTCCCGGGGATCCTCATGCCCAGATCCCTCGCTCTCTCTTCTCCCCACCCCTCAGACTTCGAGCAGGAGTCAGGCATTGAGACGGCCATGCGGTTCAGCCCAGACGTGGCCCTGGCAGTGTCCACCACACCTGCTGTGCTGCCCACCGTGGATGTCCAGCCCGTGGGCACCCCGTTTGAAGAGCTCCCCTCTGAGCGTCCCACCCCAGAACCAGCCACTAGCCTCCCGATGGTGACAGAGGTCCCAGAAGAGCCCAGCCAGAGAGCCACCACCATCTCCACTCCCATGGCTACCACTGCCGCCACCACCACAGGGGCCCCGACCATGGCCTTGGTGCCCGCCACCGCGGCCACCGCTGCCCCCAGCATCCCTGCGGCGCCCCCTCCCACGGCCACCGCCTCTGTCATAAGGACCACCGGCGTACGGAGGCTGCTTCCTCTCCCCCTGACCACGGCGGCCACGGCCCGGGCCACCCCCCCAGAGGCGCCCTCGCCTCCCACCACGGCGGCGGTCTTGGACACTGAGGCCCCGACACCCAGGCTGGTCAGTACAGCTACCTCCAGGCCCAGGGCCCTTCCCTCCAGGCCGGCGACCACCCAGGAGCCTGATACCCCAGAGAAGAGCACCCTGCCCCTGGGGACCACTGCCCCCGGGCCAACCGAGGTGACTCAGGTAAGCAGGAGAGAGGACGGGGAGTGAGAGCAGAGGAGGGGCCCGGGGTCAGGGAGGGAGGATGGGGAGGTCCTGGAGATGAGCCAGCCTGGATGGGGAGGGCGAGAGAGGGATGGGGCTGGAGTGCCCCTGCTGGGTGTGAGTCACAGGATGAGGATGGAGGGTGAGGTGCATGGGATGGAGGAGAGATCGGCTGGGTTTTAGAATATGAGGAGGGAACAGGGTGATGTGTGTGTTGGTGGGCATGTGTGTGAGGTGTGTCCCCGGCCTGTGTGTTATGGTACCAGCCCAGACTTGGGACCCAGGCAGCTGAGGTCAGAATTCCTCTGCTACTTTTTAGCCATGGGACTTCAGGAAGCCATCAAACCTTTCTATACCTTCTATATCTCTGTTTCTTTAAAAAAAAAATTCTTTTTAAAATTTATTTCAGAGAGGAAGCGGGAGAGAGAGAGAGAGAGAGAGAAACATCAATGATGAGAGAGATTCATTGACCAGCTGCCTTCTTCATACCCCCTACTGGGGATTGAGCCTCCAACCCAGGGATGTGCCCTTGCTGGAATCGAACCTGGGACCCTTCAGTCCACAGGCCGACGCTCTATCCACTGAGCCAAACCAGCTAGGACTCTACCTCTGATTCTTTATTTGTGAAAGGAGGAAATAAGAATGTAAAGCATAGTGTTGAGAGAATTCAGTTCCCTTACATTTCCACAGTGCGAGGACAATGCCTGGCCGTGGTAAACAAACCACGTGTTTTTGTTTTACCATCATAATCGGTGGTGGTGGTGTTTGCTGAAGGTGACTGAGCGAGCACCTACCCCTGGGGAGCCCTGGCAGCTGGGCTGAAGCGCAGTGCTGTGCACGTTACCTGTGCCATCTCCTCTCTCACGATCTCCGCCCTGGACCCCTGTAGTTGTGCTCTCGGACTGACCTCTAGACGAAGTGACTCACCTCCACCTCGGGCATGTGGACTGGGGACCTGGCCCAAGTGCGTAACAGCTGCACCCAGAAGTCCTGGAATAGAAACACAACAGGAATCCCCCAAGGCAGCCGGCGGGGGAGTGACAGAGATGGGATGGGGAGAACAGAGACAGTGTAGTCAGTGGTTAGAAGCACAGATGCTGGCGTTGGATGGATCTGCATTTGAGCTCTGCTGCTTCCATTTACTAGCTGTGGCAGAAGCTCTCTTTCTGAGCCTATTTCCTGTTCTGTAGATTGGGCTTAACAATACTTCCTTCATGGAGAGGTGGTGAGGGTAAATGCTCATAATGTGCTTGGCACAGTGCCTGGCACGTAGGGTGCCCGGTAAGTGTTAGTCCACTGTGTGTATGTGCGTGCGTGTGTGGCTGCCCTGTGGCAGGGGGTGCTGGGGCCTGGCGCCTGGGCTCATGCCATCCTCTCTACAGACCCCAACTCCAGAGTCCCTGCTGACCACCATCCGGGATGAGCCAGAGTTACCAGTGAGTGGGGGGCCCAGCGGGGACTTTGAGCTGCCAGAGGAAGAGACCACGCAGCCGGACACGGCCAATGAGGTGGTGGCCGTGGGTGGGCCTGTGGCGAAGCCATCGGCTCCACCTGGGACGCTGCCCAAGGGTGCCCGCCCCGGCCCTGGCCTCCTGGACAATGCCATCGACTCGGGCAGTTCGGCAGCTCAGCTGCCGCAGAAGAGCATCCTGGAGAGGAAGGAGGTGCTTGTAGGTGAGACAGGGGCTCAGGAGGAGCTCAGGGGGGCAGCGGGCTGGGCCTCAGTTTGCCCTCCAGGAACCCTGGAGGATGGTCAGGGTGTGAGTTTCCTAGGAGCCTAGTTACCCAGGACCTACCCTCTGGTTCCCCCCTTGACCTTCACCCATCCCAGGATCTGACTCTTCACGTTACCTCCAGTACCTTCCTTGGCACCTTCTGTCCCCTCTTCAGACTTTGCCCTTGACCCCTGCTTTTTGGGTCATGCTGATGGACCTCTCAGACCTCCCTCCTTGGGTCCTGATTTCTGAGCCCATTTGTTAGCTTGATCCGCCCCTGGCCTTGACCCCAGGCACTGAGGACCTGCCCTGGCTGAGGCTCCTGCAGAGTCTGGACTCCAGGTCCCATCCCCACTCCCCACTGAGGAGGAGGAGCAGCATGGCCTTGGGCGGATCCTTCCCCTCCTAAGGCTCCCTTTTCATCATCTGTAGCAGCGGTTCTCAACCTGTGGGTCGCGACCCCTTTGGGGGTCAAACGACCCTTTCACAGGGGTCACCTGGGACCATCAGAAAATGCAGATATTTACATCGCGATGCATAACAATAGCAAAATTTCATGGTTGGGGTCACCACCACATGAGGAACTGTATGCAAGGGTCGCGGCCTTAGGAAGGTTGAGAACCACTGATCTGTAGAATGGAGAGCTTCATTTTGCACTTAATTCTTAGTGCACATCTGTGCATGTGGTACCTCCTCTGGTTGGGATGAGTCGTGGTTCAGTTGGCAGAGTTGTTCTTTGGTATATGAAATACGGAGGCATCTTTCCACTGACTTTGCCGTACATGCATGGGGACCATAGCCCCAGCCTCGAGCTGTATGAGCTTCGATGCGTTCCTGTGTGTGTGAGGCAGCTGGACCTGGCCAGGCTGCAGTGAGGGCTACAAATGGCAGCAACTCCAGTCTCAGGTTCCGGTCTCCCAGCCCTCTCCCCACTCTTGCCCTTTTCCCTCAGGCATTGCCCTTCTCCCCAGGAGCTCCCCTCCCCCTCCCACCCAACCCCGTCCTCTGGACTTGACCTCTGCTCTCTCCCTCCACAGCTGTGATTGTGGGTGGGGTGGTGGGCGCCCTCTTCGCCGCCTTCCTGGTCACCCTGCTCATCTACCGCATGAAGAAGAAAGACGAGGGCAGCTACACTCTGGAGGAGCCCAAGCAGGCGAGCGTCACGTACCAGAAGCCTGACAAGCAGGAGGAGTTCTACGCCTAGCGGAGCCACAGTGCCTCCCCAGAGCCTCAGCGTCGCCCCTCTGCCCCGTCCCCGGCCTGTTCTACCAGCCCTGGCCTAGGACGGGGCCTGGGAGAAAGCCTGGCCCCCCCAGGCCCATCTTCGCCCACCCTCAAGGTCTGCCCAGACTGTCAGCCTCACATAGCTCTTCCCCAAGGCTCCGGGGGCACTGCCATCTGCCCTCGACGACGGTGCCCTTACGAGCTCATCTCTTGTCTTCCCCCAGCCTGGGGCTTCAGGACCTCGTGTCAGATGGGTGGCGGGAAAGAAGCTCCTGATTGGCTGGTGGAAGAAAGGGTGGGGCTTGTGTTGGGCTTGAACTCCAACCTGGCCCCACAGGGCTTGCTGAGATCTTCTTTTAAGGGCAGAGAGGGACTCGGGCTAGTTTCCAGGACAAGCATTTATAAGCTCCGCCCTTGAAATGGAGACACTGCCACCTCTTGCTTCTTCCCAGGGCCCCCTTATCCCTGGGTATGAGTGTGCCCCTTGTTGCAGTGTGTTTTGTCTTGACCTGCCCCGGTTGTGGGTTCACTCTACCCTCACCGCACCCACTGCACATGCACCCGAAGGTTTCACCTCTTTCCCAGTCTGTCCCTGAGGAATCAGCTTCCCAAGAGTGTCCTGGCAGTTACTGGTGAGGAGGGCTGGGCTCTGACCTCCCTCTTGCGAGTGGACTCTGCACAGACACCATCTCCCCCACAAGGTCACACATATTGTCACATCCAAAGACAGAAGCACGAAATGACAAAACCATACGTAATCTTGACCACCCCGCCAGTCCAGATACGTCACGGACACAGACATCCTCCCAAAGATGTTTCTTCTCCTGTGTTTCTCATGCACCCCCAAATGCTTACGACAATGCAAGTCACAAGTCATAATTGTCACCTATTGGTGGCGGGCGGTGTGGCCTGCTTCCCTCACTGTGTCTCTCTACACATGCACATACAATCCGGGACCATGCACGCTGTCCTCCGGCTTTCAGGCTCACTGAGAGGGTGGAACCAAGCCGAACAGTCAGCCCATATTGGGTCCCCTGAGTTGCCCTGTCAGGCTCAGTCCCTCACCACAGCGCCCCCACCAACCACTTGCCACCAACCCCGGTATGTCAGACACAACTCCACATGGATGCGGTCTCATCCCACACAGCCTGCGCTCACCCTGGAGGAAGACGGGTGGGCACTGGCCTTTCCCATAACGTGTGTGGGAGGAGTTGCCACAGGCCCCTCAGGGCATTGCACACCCCAGCCTGCTTCTCTCCTCTCCGAGGCCTGCAAAGGGGCTGGTTTGGGGCCAGTTTCCCGCTAGCCACTAGCCAGGAGCCTTGCTTAGGCAGGCAGGCTGGTTCCTGGAATTCTAGGGCTGGGGAGGGGCCTGGATCTCCCAGGACCCAAGGCCCCGGGTGGGGAGGGAGCAGGTGGTCTGGCTCCTGGCCGCCCTGCATCCCCCTCCTCTCTGAGCTAGGGGCTGACTGCCTCCCAGGACACAAGTCTCCAAAGTGCCTGTGAGGGTGGGCCCTGCTGCCCGGGCCCTCTGCACCCTCTCCCTCGGCCTCTCCAGGTCCCCCTCAGCCCTACCTGGGCCTCCTCCATTGACACCTTGTCTGCTTCTTTGGCCAAACAACTTGGCAGTTCTGGCTGCAGCTGGATGGACCTGCAGCTGGAAGCAGCCCATCCAGACACCCTGCCCCAGGCTGAGGGCTGAGAGCAGGTGGGGACGGGTGTCATGGCCCCCAGCCCACCTCCCCCCTTCTTTTACCCTTGCAAGTGGGGCCACTTCTGTGGCTATTTTAAATGTGGGGTCACAAATCTCCTTCGGGGAGGGTGCGCTCAGTGGGGGCTCTTGGAGCCTGGGATGTGGTCTGCTCGGTAGCTGGCTGGTGCTCACACCCCCACCCCCCCCCTCACCTGCAAACAGGTGAAAGCCAGGACCCCGGGTTTTATTTCTGTTCCCTTTTCAAGCGCACTGGCAGCCGTCTGCCGGGTGAGGGTGGGGTGCCTGCAGCGGGGAGGGCGAGGTTCAGGGCTTCCTCTGCCTGTCTGCTCACCCTCCTCCTCCCAGGCTGGGGCTCCATCTTGCAGACCCCAAACCCATCTCAGCAGGGCCGGGGGGCCTGTGAGGAGCCCAGCTGGTCCCAGCCTTGGAGGGGGATGTAAGGGGGAGAGGCATCCTGGCCCACACACTCTTGACAGTGACCTGGCCTCAATCGCCCCTGGAGAGGAAGGGCTGGGGCACGGGTGGATGGCACCAAGGCCCCAGCCGCCTCCTCCCCGGACCCCTGGCGGGTTGCTGTCTGGGGACAGCAGCTCTGGTGAGAAGGTCTGGGCAGGCCAAGGCTGGGAAACCAGAGACCTGTGGCGGATGGGGCGGGTCCAGCATAGGATGCGGGCTCGGGCTCGGGCTGGCTGGAGAGGGCTGGGGTGGCCGGCCGGGGTCACCTCGGGGCCTGGCTTCTAACTTGCGGCTCTACCTTCTGGCACCAGCCTCTTCTCTGTGCCCGTAGCGTTTGAGAGGAGAGACTGAGGGCCTCGTTCCTTGAGCCCCGGGCAAATGTTCAGGCTTTATCCTGAGGAAATTCAACCGTCGGGCCGGCCCAGGTCCGCTCCGGCCAGCCCGAGACGGGCAAGGCGATCCACGAGGTCGGTTCAAAGGATGAGCTGGCGCTCTCCTAGGTGCAATGTGGGGGCAGGGCCTGCCCAGGTCCCCAGACACCCCTGTGCTCCCCGGGGAGGGTGTCTGGAAGCAAGGCCAATGCCAAAGGAGGGGGACTGTTGTGGGTCGAGGACCTCCCTGGGGCCCAGCTGCAGGGAGCACAAGGCAGGCTGGGAGCTGAAGGTTGGAGCCACCCCCAGTTGTGTCTGGCGCCAGGCTCTGTCTTCCCCCGGGGCCAGAGGGGGCACCTCCACGGAAAGGCGGGGCCAGGCAGGTCTGCGGGTGGTGGCCCGGGATGCTCAGCGCTGGACACCCCGGGGTGAGCCACGTCATCTGTGCAAACTTCCAGCTGGGGGCCTGGGCACAGGGGGCAGACACATCTGTCCCCCGGGCAGGAGTGACCGCCGCCGCCTCAGCTCTCTGAATTTCTCCCGACAGACAGCCACCACCCTGGACTGGCTTCCCAGGCCTCCTGCCTGTAAATAGAAGCTCATAGACTGTACAGATTGACAGAGATGCTGAGACCGGGCCGGGAGTCACTGCCCAAGGGCTAACGGCCCCAGCATCCCTCGGTACCCACCTGGCAGCGCAGGGCACCCGGCCCCGCGTGGCGAATGCATGTAAATATTTTTTGTAGGCAGCGTGGCTCCAGGGAGCCCCCTGAAGACAGTGTCCCTCCCGTGCGTTCCCCGTCCTGTACAGAGCCCTCCCAGAACCTGCCCCGGGGTGGGTGGGAGTTGGTCCTTCCCCGCCCCAGGCCTCCCTCCCCCGCCCTCTCTCCCTCCATAACCTGTTTATTAACCGCACCTACCCTGAGTTCATGGCCAAAACTGAGTTCAAGGACAAGTCGAGGAGGAAGACTGGAAGATGACCAAGGCGCCTGCCCCCGTGGGTGCTCACCTGTCCCAGGCGTGTGACCGAACCGTTTGGGTTTTCTGTTTGTTTTTTAACACTCCCCGTGCTGTGCCCATTTATAAGAGGAAATAAAATTAAGCTGAAATGATGTGCTGTGGCCAGAGTGTGAGATAAACAGAGGCCTTTGGGGGGGGGGGTGAAGGGATTGGGGGAGGGCACAGGCAGCCCACAGCCCACCTTGGGCCTCAGCCACCTTCCCCTTTAAAAGAACCCGAGAACCAGCCAGCAGGGGGAATTGACCAGCAACCCCTTGTGGGGCCCATTATGGTCAAAGCTGCTGCTGGCTGAGTGTTCGGAAACCACGGAGCTGACGGTGGCGAGGCTGTGGTTGGGTGAGGGCCAGGCTGTGGGGGCACGGGGGGCCCTGTGGTCCACCCCCAGAGGAAGAGCTGTGGTTTCAGGCCACAGAGATCGAATCTGGGGACCAGAGGATCCTGGAATGGGTCTGGCTTGGGGCGGTGGCTTTGGGATCTGGTGGGCCTGGTTTCGGGCGCTGGTGGCATTTGCCAGCTCCGACTCCGGAGAAGCGACCTGGCCTCTCCGAGCCTCAGCTTCCTCACCAGTGCAGTGAGACTACAATGAGCAACGTCCCCGAGATGGCATGTGGCAGGGATTGAATGAGGGGGACCCTTAGCACCGTGCCTGGCACAGTCAGCCTCGGGCACAGGGTCCTGGATGATGGTGTCAGAACAGCGGAACCCGGGGCAGGAGTCCACAGCCTGGAAGCACAGACGACTTCTGCGATCACTGGATGGAGAGCCGGGGGCCTCCCGAGCCGGCCCTGGGCCCCGTGGGGACAGTGCCTCCAGGGCTGCAGTGGGATTGTCCCTGTCCTGCTGTACCCGCCACAGGTTTGGTGCACCTTGGGCCAGTGGGTCGCTCCCTGATGGGAAGGTCTTCCTTCTTTTCAGCCATCTGCCTCTCTGGCGCTTCCCACCCTCAGTCCTTGTTCTCAGGCACACTGGGCTCTGTCCCCTTGCCAAGGCCTAGCCCCTGGTAGGAAGGTCCCGGCCACAAACTTCCCTTCTCCAAGGGAGACCTCTCATGTCCCGCAATTACTTTCTCCAGAAATTGTTCCTCTGGAAAGGTGGTACACAGGGTCTTCCTGATGGTCCTGGAGTGGGCTGGAGTCTGAGGCCCTGGGTTTGGTCCAAGATCCTATCCTTCTTTTCTCCATTGCTGCTCCCTCCCTCTCCCCGCCTCCTTCCATCTTCCCTTTCTCCCTCATTCCCTCCCTTCACGAAAGTTTCTTGAGAGCCCACCCTGTGCCCAACCCCGTGCGTGGAACTGGATGACGAGAGGTCGCGGAGACAGACCAGCCCTGCCCTCCGAGCGCTGTCTGCTGGGGAGACAGACAGCAGCCAGTCTCCTGCCTGCAACGAACCGGGCAGCCACCACCTCCACGCCCCTCGCTGCCGGACGGTTCAGGGGCGAGCGCCGAGGTCTGGGCCTCCCTGTGGGCCTTCAGACAACCTGCCCCTGGGACGCTCCGTCTGCACAGCTGCAAACCGGCGAAGGGCCAGCCCTGCCGCCTGGAGGCCAGACAGTGGACGGGCCCCGGCAGGAGTCTGCTGTGAGGTGAGGGCTGCGTCTGCCACCATTCACGGCCCAGCTCCGCACACCACCCCTCGTCCAGGGAGCTTTGGGGAAACAGCTCTCCCGCTGAGTTCCTGCAGCCGGTCGCCCTCTCCCTCCTCAGGGCCCACCGCCTCCTCTGCAGGCCAGTGCTGAGCATCCACGTTCTCGGCTTGGAAAGAGCATGACCTCAGAGTCAGTGGATGCAGCTGTGTGCACGGAGGCACACCGCCAGCCTCTCTGAGCCTCACTTTCCTCACATGCAAATGTCAACAGGAAGGCTGATATCCCTATTGTGGGGACTAAATGAGATAATAAATTGAGGCAGCTAGCCCAAAGCTTGGCATACGCAGCAGCTGACGGCTGGACTTAAATCCCTCTTTGTCATGTCTGTCTCTTCGGTCAAACCCCAGCCCTGCTGCTCACGGGCCCTGTGATTGTGGGTGAGTTATTCAAACTCGCAGTGCTCAGTTTCCTCGCCTGTAAAATGGGAACAATAGCAGTACCTGCCTAATCTACACAGCGCTTAGGCTGTGCCGGGCACAGAGGAGGCTCTGGGTAAGTTTTTATCATTATTTGAGTGAGTGAGTGACATCTGTTGGTGTCAGCTCTGGTCTGGACTCCGGCTCAGGCCTAGGCTTGTTAGAGCTGAGCTGGTGCCTGGAAACCACGCCGCTGGGCTGCAGGCGGGCTGGGCCCTGCTGGGAGCCGGAGCATTTCCCGCTGGACTTCTGGGCCCAGGGGATGAGCAGTTGCACAGAGTGGGGAGGAGGAAGAATAGCTGATTGTTTCCCGGGGCCTGAGAACAGAGCGTGCTCAGCCTCTGAGGGCCGCCCACCGACTTTGGCCTGCGGGGGTGGGGGTGGGGCCTGGGCAGCCACCGGAGGGTCCAGGTCGATCACCCCCAGAGCCCTGAGTGAGGATGGAGGCTGGGCGGCAAACGTGATGCGGCGAGGCACTGACTGTGCCAGGCCCCCCATAGGGGCTCTTCTCACATCAGCATCTCATTTTAGCCTCCTGCGGTCCGGCCTGCTGGCTGTGTTTTTCCAAAAGAAGAAATGGAAGCTCCAAGAGCAGAGACCTGCGGCTATGAAAGGGGGGCAGTGGGATTCGAACCTGGGTCTCTGCCTGACGCCAAAGTTTCAGTCCTATCGTGCCAATTCCTGCCTCTGTTACCAGTAGCTGGGTGACGTGGCAGGGTACTCAGCTTCTCGGACCCTCAGCTCTATCATCAACGAGCAGCGGCCACAGGCTATTGAAAGGTCCCAAATATCTATTAACGTGTGACGCTGGTGGGCTGCCTTCCAGTGGTCAGCCGTCTCAGTTAATTCTCCGAGAGAAGGATTACCCCTGTTTTACAGACAAACATATTGACCCTCTGAGCAAAACCCACATGGAATAAGCAAGAAAAAAAAAAGAGAAATGCGAAGAGAATTTATAGGTACTCTTAAAAGACATGTCAATTAATCAATGCAGAACTTGACTCGAATCCTGGTTCACACAAATTCTAAAAAAAAACAAAGCTAATTATGAGACAGTGGAAATTTGAATGTTGAGTGGATACTTCTAATAAAGGAACCATTGTCAAGTGTTTTAGCTGTCAGCGTGGTTCCACAGTTAACAGTTTTTTAAAAAAGTCCTTATCGCCCAGCCTGCATGGCTCAGTGGTTGAGTGCTGACCTATGAACTAGGAGGTCGCGGTTCGATTCCTGATCTGGACATATGCCCAGGGCTGCGGGCTCCATCCCTAGTAGGGGTCGTGCAGGAGGCAGCTGATCAAGGATTCTCTCTTATCATTGATGTTTCTATGTCTTTCTCTCTCTCCCTTCCTCTCTGAAAGGGATTGGCTCACAGAGGATGCGGGGGTGGGGGGCAGGGGGAGGGAGTGGCAGGAAATAAGGCAGGGCTGGAGGTCATATTTGGGCACATAAGGGATCATTGTATTATTCTATCCACTCTACGTTTTTAGTCTCCATATTAAAATGTTAAAGAAGGCAGGGGGCGGGGATTGATCCCCAGAGGGGCACGGGGAAGCACCAGGGATGGCACCTCCAGTGGATGCAGAGGTGGGTTTCTGAGTCCCGGCCCGGGCCCCTGCCCCTCACACCGCCCCTCCCGTGGCCGCCTGCGGGGTCAGCTCTTCCCTGGTTTTATGTCCAGATGGCAGCGTATCAGGGCTCGCAGCGCACATTCCAGGGACTCCATGGTCTTGCTTACTGTTCACGAAATCCATGGGCTGTTGCGGATCACTCCTCTGACTTTGAGGGACATTGGATTTGGTCATTCCCACCCTCACTCCCCACCCCCACCCTCCATCCCCATTTTGAAGCCTCCGGCCAAGTCCAAACCTTTATCATGTCTTCCCGGAAATGCCCACGTAGACGTCCAGCCTCCAGAACTGAGGTGAGAAAAGAACCCTCTTGTTTAGACCAGTCAGACCTGTTGATAGTATTTGGCTACGAGAGCCCGAGCAGATGAATAAACACAGTCTTTCTGGAAACCCTGGGAGGGAACAGGTACTCATCACTGTCATGTCTATGGGTGGGGAAAATGAGGCACAGAGGCTCTGAGGAGACGGCAGTTTTGGGTAAGAAAACAGTCAACCTTGATTCCCGCTCCAGCCTTCTCCGGGTTCGCTATGGGTCCTTCAAAGTCCTACTCAACATCATGCCCTCCGCGCACTCCCAGGCAGCGCAGTGGTCGGGGCTGGTAAGGAAACACTTAGATGTGGGAAAGGGGACGATGGAGAGAAGAGCGAGCCTGTGGAGAAGGTGGGAGAAGAGAATCTGAGGGAGGGGGCAGGGGCCTGAGAGAGAGCCCCTGGCTGGCTGGTGGGAAGGGTGTGAACGGAGAAGTTCTTGGTCCTTTCCACCACGAGGCCTGTCCTTCCAGGTCAAGTTCAGTCTCCAGCTCTCGGGAGGTGAGCTGTGCACATACAAGTCAAGAAACAGACGGGGGCTGAGACCGGTTTGGCTCAGTGGATAGAGCGTCAGCTTGAGGACTGAAAGGTCCCAGGTTCGATTCCAGTCGGGGGCATGTACCTTGCTTGCAGGTACATCTCTACTGTGGGGTGTGCAGGAGGCGGCTGATCGATGTCTCTCTCTCATCGATGTTTCCGACTTTCTATCTCTCTCCCTTCCTTTCTGTAAAAAATAAATAAATTACATTTTTAAAAAAAGAAACAGTCGGGGGCCTGGCTCCTCTACTTACCAGCTAAGTAATATCCAGCAAGTGACTTAGCTTCTCAGTTTCCTCATGGGGGTACGAATGGCCCCGAGGTGTAATCAGGTTACTACATGGCACATAACAATGCTTAGTAATATTAACTAACGGCCATCTTGAATCATTTTTAGTAATATTAACTAACGGCCATCTTGAATCATTCCACTGCATTGTGCGCTCTCTTTTCTCTGGGTCCAATGAGCTTAAGCCTAGAACACTCAAGTCAACCCCCCTACCCCCCGTAATGACGATAATGATGACCCTTTTTTGGGCACGTACTACTGGCCAGGCTCTATGCCTGGCCCTTTGATATAGAGTGTCCCATTGAGATGTCATAGCAGCCCTGTGACATAGGTCCTACTGATATATGCCCATGGTACGAATGAGAACACAGGCCTCCTTAAAGCCTGTGCACAGGGACACGCTGGCACCTGGGAGAGGGAGGACTGGAACCCAGGCAACCTGACCCGGAGCCTTTGTGAGTCCTTCCAGTTTCTTCATCACTCACCCAATATTCACAGAGCCTACTGTGTGCCAGCCACTGTGCTCCGTGCCAAGGACACGGGATCAAAAGACGCACGGTACTGCATCAGGGACACGCGGGCCGGGGCAGGAACAGAGACCTGGAATCCGATTTCCGAGAAGAGGGGATGGGAAGGAGAGGGCGGAGCCTCACGCCGGCCTTAGCTCCACCAGAGGCTGTTTTAGTTCGTCATATTCCAGCCGTTACCGGGTGTAGGGTCTACATAACCTTGACCTCTCTTCCCCAAGACAAGGCACACAGGTGTCTAGAGTGAAAAACGGACACGAAATGCACAGCTTTGCCATTATTTTTAGGTTTCCGAGTCAATCGGAAGTGACATCTGAGTACCTGGCACTGGGGGCAATAACCCGGTTCCTGGAAAGCGTTGTGCGTCCTGTACCCGCCGCTCCTTTCCTGACTGGCCCAGCACACCCAGCGCCTTCTGTTGGAATGAGGCATGCGCAGGAGCCAGAATTGAGCGGTGCCAGGGGACACAGGTGTGGAGGAAGCCTGAGGGAGTGCGGAGGAGAAAGCAATGACCTTCCACGTTTCCAGGAAGAGGAAGTGTTTGAGGTTTGAAAGCGATGTAGGAGTTCTTTGTAGAAAGAAGAGGATAAATACTCCTTAAGCGAGGGGGAAAGAGTGAGAAAGCACCCCGGGATGTTTGTGGAGGGGCAGGGCGGAGAGGAGTCAAGTGAGGCTGGAGTGTTGGGGGGCTGTGGGCCAGCGAGGGCAGGGAGTGCACGGGACGGGCAGGTTTTGAGTGCCAGGCTAAAGGGTTTGGGGTTTACCTTGAAGCAACGGGGGGTGGAGCGCTGCAGAGCTTTTCTGAGGGCGCTGTGATCGGACTTGTGGTTTGTAAGCACGGCTCTGCCAGCCTACGGGGAGGCAGGTGAGAAACGGGGGCAAGGCCATCCATGTCCCAAGCAGACAGGAAGTGCCTTGGAGGCAGCGACAGTCAACGTCTCTCCCTCCGGCGTTTCCATGGTTCCTGGCCTGGGTGGGGCGTGCAGCTGGTGCTCCACACCTGCCTGCATGTGTGCCATGTGTGCCATGGATTTTAGGAGCACCTGAGCCTGCCCCGCTGTCCATGGTACTAGGGAACACGAAGGCTGCAGACCTGTGGGTTTCCTGGGGGCACCGTGTGTGTGTGTGTGTGTGTGTGTGTGTGTGTGTGTGTGTGTG
>PVJN01044529.1:0-17293 GCA_004026805.1 Lasiurus borealis | reverse complement strand
GTTATGCTTATATGCATGCATACAAGTCCTTTGGTTGATCTCTTATCTACCTCACCTAACTTTAATCTTCCTGCTGTAATTGACTATATTCTCTCCTCTGTACTTTACATCCCCATGATCATTTTGTGACCACCAATTTGTACTTCCTAATCCCTTCACCTTTTTCACCCAGCCCCCACTTAAATAGTATTTGTCACTTTATGATTCAATATCCCCCAATACAAACATACAGAGGCTTGTAAAACTCTGCAGAATCTCTTCAGAGGCTGACCATTCACCTCACCAGAAAATGTGTTCCTTTCCTTATATTTTATTCTTTATTTTGTTTTACTTTTTCTATCACTATTTCCATAAATGTTTTAATTACTGTTGATGTAAACATCATTTTTTTTTCAGAAGTTGAACCAATAATTTCCCCATGGTCTCTGCTTTTACACTTAGCAAAAGAAAGAGTTCATGATGTTTTTGATGTGCTATCTATTCAGGCCTCTCCTTTTCTTTTACTCTTCCTTAATGTCTCTGCTCCTATCAAACTGGCTTCATTACTATTTACTAGTAGCAAGCATCTCAATAGAGTCTTCTCTGTTTCCTCTTCTTGGAATTACTTTCTACCATTCCACCTTCCTCAATTTCTTTTTGTCTAGGCTCATATTTAACTTTCTCAGTGAGGCCAACAACATTCCCCATTCCTCCTATCCTGTACAATTTTCTTTTATGTTATTCCACCTATCTCTTACTAGCATATCCATAGAATTTGCATATCCATAGAATTTACATATCCATTACACTTACTGTGTTTACAGAGGCAAAGGAGCACTGAACAGACTGTCAAACTACAGAGGGAAAACATGGGAAGTTGGGGGTGGGGGGACAGATGTAAGAGATCAACCGAAGGACTTGTATGCATGTATATAAGCATAACCAATGGACACAAGACACTGGGGAGGGGGTAGGTGAGGGCATGTACTGGAATGTAGGGAAGGCCGGGGGGGGGAGGTCAATGGGGAAAAAAAAGGAGACATATTTACTACTATTTGTAATACTTTAAACAATAAAAAAGGTGGGTCAGGGGAAGAAATATGCTAACCAACCCAGAATTCAGGTCACATTATTTTAACAGGAGCTAATGAGATTTGATAAATCTAAATGATGAAAAAAAAATAAAGTGTCTATAGAAAAAAAATCTGTTTCTTTCCAATAAAACATGAGGACTATAAAACATGGATTTATATATCTTAATGCTTAGACACCTAAAAGAGTGCTTGAAACATAGTAGGTCTCCAATTAAAAATTGTTGAACAAATGAGAGGGTTACTATCTTAGAAAGATAATTCTTGAATATATTAGAACAGTGAGTGTTTTCCTATATCAGAGAAACCTTGGCTAGAATTTTATAAGTTTCATGTAATATTTCATGAATTCATAAAAGCAAAAATTAATCTTTAATATTCTCTAAAATAAGAAGTCTTTAAAGAATAAACATGCCATCTATTATTTTATCCCCTTTATAATTACATTTAAAAATCATTTGTACTATGGAAAATACAGTATGTAGATTTATAAATTAGTAGAATAATACAAGGATGAAAATAGTTTATCTTCTTTCTCAGTGCAAACATATTTATTTAATATACGACCATCAAAAGAGGCTATTGCATCTAAGAAATCATTTCTGAAATATTTTACTTATGAAAATATTTATAGATATAAGAGAGGAAAGGAGAGGAATAAAGAAATAGAAGCATTAATGATGAGAGAGACTCATTGATCGGCTCTCTTGCACACCTCACACTGGGAATAAAGCCCGTGACCAGGGCATGCACCCCTATCTGGAATTGAGCCATGATCTCTTGGCTCAAAGGTCAAAGTTCAACCACCAAACCAAATGAGCTATGCAAAAATAATACTTTTAATAGCAACTGATTTATCTCTGCTCTCCAGACATCATAAGCACAAATTATTCATATACTGAAATACTTAATAATTATAGAATTGTTATTTAAACTTTACTGGACATATACTATATATTATGCTCTTTGCTGGGAAGTATATGAGAGCTTTTCAGTTTAAAAAATAATTGTCTTTCCTTTTTTTTCTTCTTTCAATTTTTTGGAGTGACACTGGTTAACAAAATTATACAGGTTTCAGGTGCACAATCCTATAATACATCATCTCTACAACGTATTGTGTGTTCACTACACAAGGCTTTACTTTTTTCTTATAATATTTTCTTCAGGACTCTTACTGCATTTTTATGTGATCTTATATTATGTGCTTATATGTCTTTTTCTCATCATACTATAATTTTCTCATGTACTGATCAAATTTTGTTCTATGTAGTTTGACACATAACTAATGGATCAACCAGTAAATTCTATAATTTAAGTCCTTGACTTCTAACACCCTTCTTTGGAAATTAGATTTGGGGAGATGGATTATCTATATCATTTCCTGAAAAGACAGTCTAGGAATCTACTTGTGAAAATGTCTAGATGTGAATACAATACAGAGACATAGCTAGATATGAAGTTATGACCATATAATTATTGCAATTATCTCTTCCAACACATTTTTACCCTCCCTCAAACCATGGGGTAGATTTATTATGACCTATGATAGGGAACTAAAATATATTATGTATATCAGAATTTCATCAAATATAAGGTGAATCAATAGAGTTCAAATGAAATCATTGACAATGCTGAATCATCTAATAGTATGTGGCATTGACCTATATACCTCCCTGCCAGGTTTAAGCTTTTATATCGCATTAAATCATAGGAAATTAGTTTAATAACAGTACTCCCAAATAAACTAAAAAATATAGTATTTCAGATATACTGAGCATTTTTTTACAGAGGATCAGTTTAAGTCTGTTACTCCCTTTCAACTGTGACAATGCTAATATCATATGGATGACCTCTCAAACTTGTAGCATTGTTGTTGTAGGTTTCAAATGTCATATATTTACTGTGGTATAACTCTTGTCTTATTTTAGTGCTTAATTTTCCTATCTTAAAAATCTAGAAGGAACTCCTTTACACTTTGTATACAAAAGATATAGAATAAAAATGCAATGTACAATTATGCGCTTCTGTTTTCTTTGCAAACAAGGCTAAGAAGATATCTTTCCTTCGCTAATAACACACCTTGACACATTATGAAAGGAAGTGAAAGTTAGCAAATGAAAGATGACTTCCCATGTATAAAACTGCATTTAATTTTCAAATATAGTATTTTATTGGTTAATGTTCATTTTTCTCCTTGTTGATGATTCTATTTCACAAATGACTGAGACACACTAACCCACAGTAAGCCAAACATTTTTGTTAGATCTTACCAATAAGGTCTAGTACTTGGGGAAGCATCCAACCTTTTCTCCAAAGTCCTTCCTCAAATCCCTGGGGGGTTGTCAGATGTCTCAGAACAACCGGTCACACCATGCTGTTGCTTGAATGTATCATGACACCAAATCCTGACCCTGTCTAATTCACCATAGTTTTGTTATTTTTAGATGCATTGCATATCTCTTGCACTAATACAAACCACACTTCCACAGGTGCTGGGTTTTGAGAATTTGAAACCTGACAAACTAGACCTGTCATAACAATTGCTTAAATAGACACTTCACAGTCCATTCCACCAAATATACCAGAGTATCACAGCCCTGGGTCACAGCTGGTTGCTGATGCCTGTTGGTCTTGCTTGGCTCAGACATGTCGTGGAAGTGCTTGACATACTGTCTTACTCCTGGTATGAAAAGGGGAAAAAAACACCTGGTTTTCATCAGAGAGCCTTTGAATATTGTTCCTCCTGAGGAGACTGATCAGCACTGTTCTTTCATGTTTACCCTTTACAGTGAATCTCATTCAAAAGCTTTTAAAATTCATTGAAGATTCAATGCACTGCTCAGTCACAGTTCTTTCTATAGCAGGCATCGCAGTTTGAGACTGTTATATTCACCCTAAGATTTATGTGAGGGAACAAAG
The DNA here is from genome assembly GCA_004026805.1 of Lasiurus borealis. Lineage (NCBI taxonomy): Eukaryota > Metazoa > Chordata > Mammalia > Chiroptera > Vespertilionidae > Lasiurus > Lasiurus borealis. The sequence continues at coordinate 13,304 of PVJN01044529.1, read as the reverse complement.
TGCCTCATGAAAAAGAACTCCTACTAAGGATATTGTGATACAGAGATTTGTTTCAAGGATGAAGGGTCAGCATCAGAGCAAAAGGTTCATATTGCTCCATTGCTTAATTCCTCAAATCAGCAGCCAGGCATATGTACCTCAGCTCAGTCCTTAGGCAACTCCATGGGAAATGAAAGATGAGTTTCAAATAAAAGTTCCCTTTGTTCTTTCCAATATTGTCTACTTGAGAAATTGAACATAAACACCTCTGATATATTATTGCCAGCAGTTTTTAAAACATTCAGAAGGAACACACTATTGGTTTATGAAATAATGTAAGACAAACATTGGGACCCTCAATATTGAGCATTTCCAACTCTACTATGATAATTAGTAGAAACAACCTATTAGCAGAAATATGGTTCTAAAAAAGTGCTTTTGGAACCATGACAGTCAGCAGGATTATATTCTTCAATGAAATTCAATATGAGACTCTATGCTACATGGAAGTAGACTTTAACAGAGTTAGCGGCACCATTGGTGAACATCAAGGCATGATTCCTACTTTTGTGATTGAGAGTAATAACATTAGTATCACAGAGACCTGAAGTTAGAAGAAGACAGGCTAAAAGGATTGGCCCACAAAACACCTTTGCAATATACCTCCTGAGGTCTAGAAAATTACCTGGCCAGAAGACGAAGATATTTTATTGTTTGTAATATATAGTGGGGAAATACAATGAGTGATATTAATTATTGTCATGTTGTACTCACTCATCTGTTTAAAAGCCAGGAGTATGTGGATGATATTCATGTGGTTGTTTAAAGTAATTTAAGGCAATCTCTAAGTTGAGTATAGAGTTGTTGACTCAATAAGAGTACAGATTGAGTTTAGGCTACAGTATTAGGTTTTGTCCTCAAATAGAAAAAGAAATAAAATCAGTACCTTCAGAGTTTATTATTCTATTCCTCTGATAATAATAGATCTATTGAGTGATGTCTTGGGCGAAACATGGGGAAACCAGGAGAAAACACAAAGTCCATACTCTCAGGAAGTTTGTACTCCAATGAAAGAGAGAGACAATGAAGAGATAAATAATATATAAGTTAAAATTCATGTACCAATAAGTGTTATGAAGATTCATGTAATAAAAGTATGTATTATGAAGATTGATAAGAATAAGATATGAGAAAGTACCAGTGGTGAGGGGAAGGCCTTTCTGAGCAGCTGGTTTTGGTAGGAATCAATGTGTGAGATTTAATAGATATTGTTCTTTATTACTGGTAAGACTGATTTTGCTGTAACTGTTTTATATGTCTCTAATTCTCAAATCAAATGCATATTTTGGAAATTATTTGAGTGCTGTTTCACAACTGAGCTCATAAAAGTAGTTTTCTTCTTGCATACATATAGTCATTCCCCCCAGTTCTTTAGATGGGGTTTTATTCTTACAAATGAAGGTCTGCATTCTTCATAACTGTGCTTATTTATCAGTTTCTTGTCCCATTTTATAATATTATCTATCTATCTCTCTATCTATCTATGATCACATCTATATTCTATTGATGGCATTTATTTATATTTAAATGGATATATAAACAAAGTTGTACTGTTTTAGATATTGACAAAAAGACATGCAGACATGATGGAGAGCAACTTTTATAGTTTTCTCTTAAGGTCTCTGGCCTCATATATGGTCTAATGTCACAAGACTATTTCTTAAGCTTGGAGAACCCTCCATCTTTAGTTTCAGCTCTTCAGAGTTGAACAAAAACTAACCCTGAGGAAGTATGCAGATTATGCTGTCATTTCAAAAGCAAATGCAGCTGGTGTTTGTTCAGAAGCCATAGTCAAAAGACAGGGAATCTGCTTTACCATGGGTACTTCCTTTCTATTGGGTGTCTATAGACAGCATAATCCTCTGGGTGTCCTTCAAAGACAGCGCGATCCTTTATTTTAATATTTATCTCCACTGTAATAGAATCACAATATGTTTTCGTATTCATACTTTAAACAGAAATACTTTAAGTGGCAGTTCTTAGAGCTATGTGCTAAATAAACAAAACTAATGGGTGCTGTCCCAGTTCTTTTGAGGCTTAATATCCTTTGTGTATACAAGATATAGAGAACAATAATGTCATGAAAATAGAATAAATAAGTGGGAAAGCAAAACCATGATGACAAACTAGAACAATATGGAACAGTGCTAAGAGAGTAGTACTGGTATAGACTGTGCCTACAATAATCGCAAGGTGCAGATAAGAATGCTTTGATGAAGATGTGAAAACTTGTGCTGAAATATTAAAGAAGTTTATTTTGGGAGATATAGAAAGACATTGAAGAGTATTTGTTGAAGGGAGTAATACAAGAATGTTCTAGAGAGTAATATGTAGTAGAATGGAGAATAGATTAGAAAGGGGGATATGACCAGATAAGCATTATATCTTCAACATTAAAAAAATTAGTTAATTTGTCAAGAAGTTATATATTTAGGCTTTTCCATGCAGAAATTAATGTTTATAATAAAACATTTTCAAACAACACTGGGATATTTCTGCAATTCTTTTCAGCTACTTTATTTCTCAAGAGGATTCTTAGTTGCATAAATTAAATGTATAAATTAATTCCTTTCAAAAATGAGAAGAGTGCTTTGAAAATTAGATATATGGTGTCAATAGGGAATAAAAGCAAATGTACAAACGAGGTCCACAGGGAAGGAAAATAGTTAGGTAATGGAGTGAGGACAAGGTTGGCAATCTTAGCAAAAAGGAAACAACAGATGTGGTATAATTTTTGCGACTCTTCACACAGATGGTTCACCAGATGGAATCTGCTGGGTTCATACAGCTTATATGTATTTTTCAGCTCTTATCATGATAGGCAAGTCCACTTATATGCAAGCAGGTTATTGAAATATAACAGTAGAATAAATTGAAAGTTGGAGATATAATAATAAGTGTTTTTATTAAATGCCATTTCTAATTAGATAGAGATATGCAGATATCTTATTTGAAGACATTAAAATTCAAAAAGAACTCAGAAGTCATGGCTACAACATGTTATTCAGGGACTTCATGTAGGATAAAAGATTTGGGGTCTTTAATTCAAATTTCAACTGTTACCTGACTATTATCTTTTGGAGCTTTATTTTTAAAAACAACTTTTACTTAACACAACACAATACAGGATTGAATAAGGTTATAACTAAAGAATGAGTTAAATAAATCAAGAATATATGTCTATGTAAATGAAGTCCAATCTGTATTGTGTGCTAAATATAATAGGTTGACTTTTGGTTTATTTTATTGTTAGATTTCTACTAAGTATTACCATAATAAATGATAAAAATAATTATCTTTAGTAAACTTATTCATGTGGGGTGTGTGCTAATTTTAAAATAAAGATTCAGTACCATTAAGAACCATTTTCATGGATCAACGGATTTTTTTAGAAGTAACATCTCTTATATAGAAGGGAAAATAAAAAAACAACAACATTTAAATAATTACTTAATTGTCCTTTATTAAGGTATCCTATATAATGAAAGCCTACATGGCGTCACAACCTCACACGATGCCCTTGTGCAACATTGTCACAAGATGGCTGTCACAAGCAGGCCACATGCACAGTGGAGGTGGGGCCCGGTGGCTGCTCTGCATGGTGAAGCCTGGGGGGTCCCATGACTCTGCGCAGCATGGAAGAGGCTAATCCCAGCGTCTCTGCCTCCTAGAACAGAGGAGTAGGTCCTGGCATGGGAGGGCAGTTGTGGATGATCAGGCCATCAGAGGAGGGCAGTTGGGGGCAATCTGGCCTGCAGGGGAGTAGTCATTCATCAATCAGACTAGCAAAAGAGTAGTTCAAGGTGATCAGGCAGATAGACAGGCAGAAGAGTGGTTAGGAACCAGCAATCCCAGATTGTGAGAGAGATGTTCCACTTCCGGTTTAGGCCCATTCTTGTGGGCAGTTGACATCCCTGAGGGGTTCCAGATTGGAGAGGATGCAGGCCAGGCTGAGGGACACCCCCCATGCACAAATTTTGTGCACCGGGCCTCTAGTAGTTACATAGACTTTTGGCACAAACAAGGGCTCTATTTTATGTGAGAGCTTCCCTTCCCACTGTCACAGATGAAATATTAATTCAGATGATTTTAAATTCTAGCAGTACTAGCAAGAGGGGTTTTTCTTATTGTAGCTATTCTAAGGCATCATTTTGTAATCTGTCTGGAGACACTACATCAGGCTAGAAACCATATATATTTCAGATATGATTCTCTTTAAAGACAAATGCATCAATGGCAGGATGTTTTAAATAACATTTGTACCAAGTTGTATTATTTTATAAATATTGTATATTTATTATTTCATTTGAATCATACAGCTATCATCTGGGGTCCACATGCCATAATAGTCATCTTTATTTTACAAATAAGAACAATGGGATTGAGAAAAACAAATTACTAACTAAAACTTAGTTGATGGAAGTGCCTGGACTCTAACATACTGCTCTCCAACAAATACTTAATGAAAGCCTACTATGTGCCAAGTGGACATAGGCTTGTGCTATTCTGCCGGGTTTTCATATGAAGTATACAAAGGTAGGAAGAGGTCATGTCTATACATAAATGTAACAAACCACATTACAGATTTCATTTATTCTTTCAGCAACTAGTTTTGTGCTTTATAATAAGTACTACTCTTTTTAGGGGGGATTTGAGATTTTATAGGAAAGAGACAAAGCACACTCTTGCTGTATATAGTACAGCATAATACAGTCCCAGGTAGGTACAAGGTACTTTGGAAACAGAAACAAGAGCTCAAGTCCACCTGAGGGAGCGGAAGTTTAACAGCCACAGTGACATTTCCGGTGATTCTTCGAGGAGAAGTTGAAACACTCTAGTCAGAAGAAGGACGAGGTCCTTTCAGGGAGAAAAAAATAGCACACACAAAGTCAGTGCACAGAATATACACGGAGATTTCACCAATGCTCATGCATGCACTCTAAGCCATGGAGTGCCAGAAAATGAGGATGGGCAGGGTTGTGGCAGACAAACCATGAACATGTCACTGAGTCTGTGGGGAAATTAGGGTTTCTGTTCTATAAGCAATATAAAGCTATTGAAGTCTTGATCAAAGGTCAAGCTGGTGAAGTGGTGTGTGTGTGTGTTAATGATTATTTGGAACCACTTAAGAAAGGTAGATATGGAGATTCTGCAGTATATAATGACAGAAAATAATAGGGCCAAACTAGATAAGTGAGAGGAAAAAAAAAGAATGTGGAGAAGTTTGAATGGCAAGGGCATAGGTAATTCATTGCTTTTGAAAGGAGGAAAATATGAAGACTTGAGGGGAGATGGTGTATAAAATGAATCCCAGATTTCTATACTAACTTGGACCATTTGGTGGATAGTTATGACAATCATCATGATAAGAACTAAAGAAGAAGGACCAGATTTGGTTGGTGCTGATGAATTGAGAAGAAATGGGGGGATAGGGATGGAGCCGGGTAAAGATTTAATTTCATTTTTAGTGGGCCAGGTTTGAATTCTATCAGAGTAGTGACATTCAGTAACACAGATAGTTATTGTGGTATAGTGATCTGTTGCAGATTTATTATAAAATAATATGCATTTAGGTGTTGAAACCTTGGTCCTGAATAACATTTCCCAAGAAGAAGTGTACAAAGTAGTAAATAAAGGCAATCAAGGATAGGGAACACCAACATGTTAGGTGCAGGAAAAATATAAAAAGCCTCTAAAAATCATGTGTCCAATTATTCCTGTGCTTCTTTGAAGTAATTATATATATTTTTACCTCTAAAAAATAAAGACTGTAAATTCCATATGTAATGTATTTTATATATTTTGTCGTGGTATGCTTAGTGCCTATAAAATGTCTGGAACATAGTATGAACTGAATAACATTTTATTGCATAAGTGGATAAGTGGTATTCAAGTAGCATTAAAGATAGGCTATAGAAGGAGTAAGGTCAAAAATACTGTCAAATCTGGTGCAGAATAAAATACAATATATTCTCAGTTACCATATCAAAAGTGTTACTTTAAGAAGAGTCTGAAGATTTGAATTGACACATTCTGAATAATATCTCTATTTTTTTCCTCCTGAAACTAAAATGTCATATTCTTGTAAGAACAGTGTAGAAAAAAAAGATTAGAGGGATGTGAGTCTAGGAAAATATTAGTTGAAATGCATTCATCATTTAGGTAATATTAACTTTCTATATGGAAACAGATAAATAATATCAAATTTTACCACAACTCAAGCCCAGATTTTGTGGCTTGTTCAAAATTATGCCTCTGTAACAAATCCATTTATGTCACAAAAATTGACTCATTAGATAAATAGAAATATATGAAAGCCAGCAGTTCTGCAATTTTTGCCTCTATCTACATGTAATTGTGTTTCTTTATTTTCATATGCTGTAAATGAGTAATCACTATATAATCAATCTGTTTGACTGTAAAGTATTTATGTTTCTAAAAAATACCATATTGGTCATCTTAACCAGTGTTTCATTATATTGATGCAACCTAAATCATAAATCCACCTGCCATTTTGAAAAATGGCTGTGATTTAAGGTCTCATTCTCAAATGAAAGTACAAATATTAACAAAAAATATGTCATTAATAGAAAACCTATTACCAGGTTTTCTATTTTATTTCTTGGAAATACTATGCCTTGGTGGAAAATGTTTGTCTCTGTATGTGCATTTGTGTGTATATATATAAATACATGTACATAAAATCTTTATACATTCTTTATAGAATACTAACTATCTGGAATATCCATCAGTATTTACCATTGCTCTCATAATTATTGGCTTACATATATAGTTCCCATTCTAGATTACAATTTAATGGGTGAAAATAAGAAACCACTATATATTTTGATGTGCATATCTCTATGACTTCTTGCCCAATCTTATCTGTATATTGCTTCTAAAAATATTTTTCACAAATGTGATTCTTTTTTTTTTTTTTTACAAATGTGATTCTTATTTTTTTGAATTCTTTCTTCTTGAAACTTCACTGATCCTGTAAATAACTCAAGAATAAACTTTAGTGTGTCTCACAAGTTTTTTCATCATTGACTCCTACCTAAACTCTGGATTTAACTCTGGCTCTTCTTAGACTGTTTCTTGCTTTATTGCCTTTGATCTCCTTAATCCTACAACTTGGGATATTCTCTCATCAACTCACACTCCTCTTTCTCTATGCCACCCCTTGTTCTGTTACTTCCTAGCTGTCTATTTTAAAAATTCAGTTCTTGATTTTTCATCTTTTATTACTTTTTTCAACTTGGCAGACATGTCTTCATCTAGGAAAACCCATCTTGTTTTATCAGGACTTCTCAGATGTTGTACTAAATCTGCAAAGTGCTAGGCAAACCAGAATGATTGTTCACTCTGTCTCTACAGGTGGCATGGATGTCCTTCACATTGTATCTGTGATCTTAGATATATTATTTAGCTCCTTTGAGACTTAATTCTCACATGTAAAATAAATGTTAATACTCTCTTCCTCATAGAGTTGTTGCAAAAATCAAAAATATCTCTAAAGACATAGCTCTTGAACCATAATAGATAAGTGTAAAGTGATAATTCTTTAAATTATATCCTATTTTGGGGAAATGGAAAGAATTGCTTGAAACATCTATCAAATAAAAGAGTAATATACAAATTGACTATACCTCTGCTACACCCACAAACCATGCCCACTGGCCATTCCCAGTAGCCAATCACAGTGAATATGCGAATTAACACAGCCAAGATGGCTACAGCCACAGAGAGCAGGAGGAAGGCTTGGGTTACCCTGGCAATGGAGGAAGCCAAGCTTTCTGCAAACTCTGGTGGGCAGGCCTCCACTTAAGGCAATAAAGTTTCAATGGCTGCCACCACTGAGCTAGCAGAAGGCTTGGCTCTGCTCCAGGATACAAAGTTTCAATTGTAGAATGTAAATAAATCCTAGATACCAGGAACTCCCCTTGGGTTGCTGGGGGTTGTGGCCCACCTGAAAACCACCACAGGCCCTTCATTCAGGCCACCCCATGTCCCAAGGGAACACCCACCCTGATCCAGTACACCCTTCAGGTCAAACCAGTTGGCCCCACCCATGCACCAGGCCTCTATCCTATCTAATAAAGATTAATATGCAGATTGACCATCTCTCTAACACACTGCTTCATGTGGTCAAAAGATCCCACCCCCATGTAGACACAAGATGGCCACCACAAGATGGCCATAAAATGCCCAGCAGGGAAGGGAACAGGCCTGTAAGAGAGGCTACTTATGGGTGATCAGGCCTGCAGGGGAGGGCAGTTAGGGGCAAGCAGGGGAGTGGTTGGGGGTAATCAGGCTGGCAAGCAGAAGCGGTTAGGGGCAATCAGTAAGGCAGGCAGGTGAACAGTTGGGAGTCAGCAATCCTGGATTGTGAGAGGGATGTCTGACTGGTACCCCATGTCCGACTGGATCAGACCTAAATGGCAGTTAGCATGGGGTCCCAGATTAGAGAAGGAGCAGTCTGGCTGAAAGACAGCCCCCCTCCAATGCATTAATTTCATGCACTAGGCCTCTAGTCTTTACTAATAAAAGGGTAATATGCAAATGGTTGGGATACCCTTACACGTAACGACCAATCAGCTGGAAACTGTAGGCTCTAGTGGGTGGAAACTTGCAACATCCCCATGATGCAGGCCTCCACCCATGTGCACTGGGGATCTGCAGGCCTCTGCCATGGCCCGGCCCAGCCTGCCTCTTTGGGGAAATCCATAGAGGAGACCCAGATGGGTGGGTGGGGCCTACCTCTTTGTGGGGATGGATTGTGGGGCTATTGCACTGTGACAGTGTGACCAGGCACAGGCCAGGTTGTGGGACCACTCCCTCCCACTCCAGAGTGCACAGATTTTATGCACCAGGCCACTAGTATGTATATATATATATATATATATATATATATATATATATATATATATATATATATATATATATATATGAAAGGTTAAGTGACCAATCATCCATCAGTCCAACTGACTGATGGGCTGGCAATTTAATATGATGCACACTGGTAATTTAAAATTAAACATTGACTTGTACATGCATGATACACATAAAGCTCTCACTGGTGGCAATTCCATGTGTGTGTTTCAATATGTCATTGTCAATCATGAATTTGAGAAAGGGTGAATGATGATATTAAAATATTTCTTCTAATTAATGCCTTTCAATGTACAGGAATCCATGCACTGGGCCACTAGTAATATATAAATATTAAAAAAAACACAATAAAATATGTGATGAAAATGAGGGGTCAGTTCGCAGAGGAAGGAGTATAAATTATAGCAAAAAATATATAAAGTAATAGTAGGACTTTAGCAATAATAAACTATATATGTTAGAGAAATCGTATTTTACTTTTAAGTGTCTAAGAAAACATATCACTAGAAACATAATATCTATTGTCAGTAAGTGTATCAGAAATCAATTTCCTGACACCCTTTGATAGAAATATATACGAATAGGATTTATAAAGACTATTAGACACTGTGTAACAAAATGTCATAAACGTATTATTTGACCAATAATTTTACTATTAGGACTCTACCAAAGATGTATGATCAGAAGTGGCCTTTTCAACACAGCTTTCCTAAGGAAATAGTCCCAAAATATATATTATTATGAGTGAAGCACCAGACTATGAAATATTATAAAATCATTTTAAAAAAGTGATATAAATCACTAAGTCATGACATAGAGAAAACACCATAATGAACTGTTGTTACATGAACACAGAAAGAAAAATACTATATGTAAATATGACATATCATAAGATTTAAAAAAATAGTATTTCTGCCCTAGTTGGTATGGCTCCATTGGCTGGGCATCTTCCTGTGCACTGCAAGGTTGCCAGTTTGATTTCCAGCCAGAGCATTTGCCCAGGTTGCAGCTCAATCTAGGTGGCATGCCAAAAGCAACCCATATATGTTTTGCTTTCACATCGATGTTTCTCTCTCCCTCTCACTTCCTCTCTCTCTCAAAAAAAATTTATAAAAATATTTCTTCTGAAAGATTATGTGTCTGTGTTATAGAGAAAGAGCAACTGAGGGAGAAACATATAAAATTATACATTGAAGTAGTTAAAGCTAGTATGCACTGAATGAGTAAGAGATTTATCATCAGTCACGTGGATATAAAAGAGGTGATAGGGAAAGGGCAAAAGTCAACATACATTTAATATTTTTTCATAAAGAAAAGTTAGTTTGTATTCATCCCATTTCACCAATTCATTTTTAAAGTTTGTATTTTCACACCTCTGAAAACATAATGCATCTTTCAGTTAATTGCTGTAGATTAGCCACGTGGCAATTATGTGAAAACCAATCCTTGACCCCTTCTGCCGAGATCAAGAAAACACCAACTTCCAAGAATATTGGAATTAACACATAAATTATATGCTTCTGATGTTATCAAAACAATTATATTTGACAGATTTTCTCATTTTAAACATGAGAATGGGAAACACTACATTTCATTAAGGCTACACAAAATATTAATAACAAAATACGCGTTTCAGTAATAACAGGATATAAACTATTCAATTATTCATCAAAACTTAACTCAAGTATCTGTCTAGAGGTGGGCATGGTTCTAGTTTGCAGACCCAGAACAAAGATGAAAACAAAATGCTTGACCTATAGGTATTAAATTGGGTCATTTTCACTCATCACAAAATAGGCTTAAGGTTAGCCTACAAAAGAAATGAACTAGCACTTATCCTAGTCAATCACTGGTTTCTATGATTAAGTTAATCTGTAAGAGTGCTTCATAAAAATTACAATACACAAATGCAATGCATATTTTCTGATGTGTGCTTCTTATATGCTGAAGTGGAGTTACAGATAGGAATGAATACATTATCTATTAAATTGTAACTGGGTAACATCTAGGGGAAAAAAGTATGATCAAATTCAAACTGGTTCAGGAATTAATGAACTTTTCTGTACTCACTTCAAGTAACTTCAAGTGAGTTAACTTTGTAATTTCTCCCCATTCCTACCATGTCTTTGTTTTAAAGACTCAGTTTCTGCATTTAAGAGAGAATTTTACAATGGCCACCTGTGATTGCCCTTTATTTCAAAGGTACTTTCATGTTGTGTATCTTCCCTGGCATTTTTATGTGACTTTTTATTTTTTATGAATCTAAATGCAATAATATTTACCACTCTGAGCTAGAAAACTTAGTACTGTGCTTACAGAATGGTTTTAGCCAATGCTTCAATCTATGTGTGAAGGGTAATATGAGATAAAACACCTTTAGTCTGTAAATAGAACACTCCTGTGGATACTAGAGTTATTTGTAAATATCTGAGCAATATTATAATAATGTTCCTTTTGATTTATATGCATATTGAAGAACTAAAACTGTTGATTGTGGGGCAAATTATCACTGTAGTATAACGGGACACAGAAATTTTGGAGTTTAGAGCTACTAGAAGGAAATAAATCTAAATTGGCCTTAAGATTTATAATATTTATATTCAATATATGTATTAAATCACCCTATGTGTTATCAATCTATCAGAAGCATGTACTCATATTTATGTTATTTTCAGAATCACTTAGCCAAACATGCTCTATTCATTCCATAAAAGAGAAAGATTATAATAACTTTGAAAATGTTCAGAGTTCTGGAATTTTTGAGAAATCAAATATTCTTAAATAACCAGATTGATTCAGAAAAATTTAAAATGTCTATACACTGAAGAAAGAATCAAATATACAAATGCCTGCCTTTGAGCTAAAAATGTTATTAAAATATTAATGCAATAACTAATAGGCATATTATGAAGATATATGTATTAAGGTCACTGTTGAAGAAAAAAACATGGAAAGTGTCAAAAGACTTTTCTTCCCTATCCTCTTCCAATTCCATATTACTCATTGACACTGAAACAATATTGAACATGATAAGACATATTGTCATCATTATTATCCTTAATATTTTTATTTAACCAAAACATATTTTTAAATAAGTGTATACAGTCAAATACTTGTATGCCTGCCTAGCTTACATAAAATTATGTTGAACAGTTTGCAATTCTCAATTAGATGTATTTCTCTTAATTTTGTACCTAATATTTCTCTTATTCTTTTCTTAATTATATAGTATAAACACTAACTAAATTGGATGGCAACATATTAGCCCTTTTTAAACTTGTCTTTGAAATATAATATGCATACAAAAAAGTTCTCATACCATATATGAACAGCTTAATGAATTTTCATGAATTACAATATCCATAAAACCAATGACCAAATCAAGAAACAGACTATCTATTAAAACTACTAGTTAGCCCTGGCCAGTGTGGCTCAACTGGATGGATAACTTCCCTTAATCCAATAAGTAGTGGTTTTGATCTCCAGTCATGGTATATACCCAGGTTTTGGGTTCAATCCCAACTCAAGTGTGAGAGGCAACTGATGGATATTTGTCTTTTACTCTCACATTCATAGTTATCCTTCCTCCTTCCTCTCTCTACAACTCAATTAAAAAAAAAAGAGTAGGAGTACCACAGAAGCTCAGGTTTGCACAACCAGTGACCTTCCATGCTAATATTATACTGACTTCAAGTAGCATAGATTCGTTATGCTATGTAATGTCTGTTGTTTGCATACTTAAATTTATTCATGCATTTTATTGTTGAACATTTTCTCTCTCTTTTAGCATATTCACATACACAAACACAAAACAGCTATGTAGTTAGGGAGGCAAGGCATTATTTTTAGAAGTTTGCTTTCTTTTAGTTTCTTAAGCACACACACACAGAAATAAACAATAACAACCAGCATATAACTGAACAAAGCATGAAAAATATTGGTGTTTTGTTTTATTTTAAAGGATGTTATATGCAAGGAAAGAACCATTAGGAACTAATATTACTCATTTCATTATTATACTAATTTTTCCCTTAAAGTATAATTAATACAAAGTAATAAATTGAAAGAAAACTTGCTCATTTTCTGCCAAGGCAATCTGCATTCATTAGAATTTTTCAAACTACAATTTTACTGAGTAAATTCACAAAGCATAAAATTATCTTTAGTATTTTTCTTTTACTATAGTCATAGAGCTGGGCAGCCGTCACAGTAATTCCAGAACATACTGACACTGAAAAGAAACACCATATCTATTTGTGTTTAATTCTGATTTCCTCCTCTTCAACTCCTCCCAACCACTAATTTACTTTCTATTCCTATATATTTGCCTACTCTGGAAATTTCATAAAAATGAAAATGTAGATTATATATTC
>PVJN01044528.1:0-17292 GCA_004026805.1 Lasiurus borealis | reverse complement strand
TTCAGAATTGAAGGGCAGATAAAGAGCTTCACAGATAAGAAAAAGCTAAAGGAGTTCATCAACTCCAAACCAGTATTATATGAAATGCTGAAAGGTATTCTTTAAGAAGAGGGAAAAGAAAACGGTAAAGGTAAAAATTATGAACAACAAATACATATCTATCAACAAGTGAATCTAAAAATCAAAGTGAATTGAAACTCTGATGAACAGAATAGACTGGTGAATATAATAGAATTAGGGGCATAGAAAGGGAGTGGACTGATAATTCTCAGGGGGAAAGAGGTGAGGGGGGTGCAGGGAGAGACTGGACAAAAATCATACACCTATGGATGAGGACAATGGGTTAGGGAGGTAAGGGCAGAGGGTGGGGTGGGAACCAGATGGAGGGGAAATTTGGGGTGGGGGGAAAGATGAACAATTGTAATCATCTGAACAATAAAGATTTATTAAAATAAAAAATTAGAATACTATACACATGAAACATAAAATAATTTTTAATTATATTAAAAAAATAAATCCACTTTTTATCACCAGTCACAATTCGATGCAAAAAATACTTTCTTTCGTGCCATAGAAGAAACATTTTACTGATGACTTTTCAGTTTTCCATTTGTCGTTTGTTCAGTTGATGTGGTACCCAATTTTCTTCCTTTAAAATCTTTCTCATTGCTTGTAAACAATTGGAAATTGTTTGCTGAGCAACGTTTAATCTTTCTGCAAGTTGTTTTTGAGTTTGACATGCATCTTCATCCATAATGCTTATAATTGTTGGTCTTCAAACTTTTTCGGTTGACCTGGACATTCTTTGTCTTTCACATAGAAATCATCACTTTTAAAGCACTTAAACAATTGTGCATGTTCACCATAAGCTTCCCGAAGTATACAATAACTTTTTCTTCAAAATAATGAATTAAAACTTCCCACAAATGCTCTTTTTTTGGCATGAAATTTGACATTTTTAAATGTAAAAATATCTATGATGTTAACACCTTCAGCAAATTTGACATATAAAGTTTTGAAGCTTGCTGTCAATACAACAAAATAGCATACATATCAAATCGCATATATATCAACATATGTGTAATTCCATCTATTGAAAAAATCCATATTATTAACTCGTACACCTAGTATATGGACTACCCAAATGAGAAAGATCATCCCATCCTATCCTTACACTTGGGAGATACTTGTTCTCTATCTTGCCCTGCCCTATGAACAACCCCTCATAGGAATCTTCTCTGTTTCTTTGCCTACTTACCTTAGTAATAGATATGAACACCTTTTCAAGGATGGCATTGGGTTGGGGCTGATAAGGACCACTGTCCTGGATGCCAACATGGAGTGCACAGGGTTTGGCAATAAACCTGTAATGGAGAAAGTCCAAAAGCCAAATCTAAATATGGTTTGCTAATCAGGAGTAAAGATCCTGATTAGGGGACTGATGGAGAGGAAAAAGGAGAATCAGCTGGCTGGGAGCCAGAATTTTCTTATTTTATCCTGGATTTTGCCACTGGCCTACTTGAGAAATGACCTGTTTAAGAAATATTGGGTCATAAGCTCTCTTTCCATTTTTTCCCTGGCTTCCCTTACCACATCTAGAGCTTTAAATCCAGAAAGACCTAGGTCAAATCACTAGTCTACCATTACTGTCAGTATGAACTTGGACAGTTTAATAAATCTCTGTAAGGCTCAGTTTTTCATCTATAAGATGAAAATAATATCAACCAACATCTTTGCTACTCAATATAAAATCAACAGACAAACAGCATTAATGGCTTTTCCTGGAAGCTTTTTAGAACTGCAGAATCTTGAACCCCATCCCAGAATCTGCATAATCAGAATCTCCATTAACAAGTTTCCCAAATGATTCATGTGACCATTAAAATGTTAGAAGAATCTTGTAAGTATCCAAGGAGATGATATATGTGAAGACCCTGGACCCAGGGAGGTGCTTAATAAATGGTAATTTTTTATATCAAGAAGATCTTAATGGAGGGAAAAATAAAACTGAGGCTGAGCTCTTCCTAACTACAAATATCCTGGGTCATGGTCACTTTCCTGCCTAATAAAAAGACTATGGAAATACTTGGAAGAAAGAAATATGGAAACTAGGGTTAGAAAGAAATTACCTATTAGTATTCAATCCCTGGCCTAAATTATACCACTAATAAGTCATATAAATTTTGCCAAGTCACTTGAATCTTGGGTCTTGGTTTTATCACCTAGAAGGTGTTATATGATGTGGTTTCTAAGATTTTTGTTCTATATCTAAGATTACATAGTGTTAGCATTAATTGTACTAATTTATTCCTAATTTTTAGATCTTTGAGAAACTAGTCCTTGTTTCTTCAAGAAAGATCTCCTGCTTCTCCACAACCTTAGATTTTTGTATTAATCAGCTCTAGAAAAAGCTCCATGTAGTCATTTTGATAATAAATCAAAACCAGTTTTAGCTCTCTTAGCATTTTAGGGAATCTGATAAAAATATGATTGGGAGGCCTAAGATGGAGTGTTCTTGACCTATTTTCTTGGTCTGCATTTGAATCCAGAATTTATCTCTAAAGGAAGGACTGAGAATAAGAAACTTTGTTTATCTTCTATAAAAATTTTTACCCTTATCACCAAAGTTCCTGAGCCATGGGGAAACATTTCTTCAGAGCACAAAGTTAGCCACATCTGTAACCCATTCTCTCCTCTATTTTACACAGGTGATACAAAAGTTTCATTCAAAAGTCAATGCTAGTAGATACTTTAACTTATATTTCCTGGTATATTATTCTGTGTACAAATATTTAAAAACCACACTCCTGTTTAAACTCATCGTGAGCAAAGAATACACAGCAAATACCGTTTGTTTTTTATTTACCAAGATTCTGTGCTCAATAGTTTATGTGAGAGGTTCAGTGAATCCCACCCTTGACCTATGAGCTCAGTTTGGACCCAGCATTGATCAACATCAGAAAAGTAACTAAGGCAGTCACTCTTTGCTTTTGAGTTGGTGCCATATCTTCAATAAAAGCACTGAATTATCTCTGTCTCCTCCATTTCTTCTCATCTACATTAATATGTGAATAGGTAGATGCAAAAACAAAAAACAGTCTTTACAATTCCTATTCTTACCCCTTGATGTAGGTCTCTTCCTCAGTCCAGAAGCAGTCAGGTATTTAAAGGCTCTGGAGTTAGGCAGATTTTAACAGGTAAGAGACTTTGTGAAAATTCATTTTAAAGATGAAATGACATGATGCAGGCGTAGCACAGTACCTGACACTTAGTAAACATTCAATAAAAGGAGGCTATTATTATTTTACTAGAAACTAATAGTTCAATCTGGGTACCCTGATGGTACCTGCAGCCGAAGACAAGAGCAAAAAAATCTTCTTTCATACAACAGGGATAGGCTTGTAACCCTGCTCACCTGAGGGAAATCAATATAATTTTTATTATTTTCTGGACATTGGAGAGGACTTGATATCCTACAGTTGTCATTAGCTCACATCCTGCCCTCAATAATTCACAGAGTTCAATGAGAAACATAGTGTTACTGGCATCCAGTTAGATACAGTTGTACAGACTCTAAGAAAATTTATTTGACAAATATTTATTGGGCATCTATTTTGTGCTATAGCATGAAGCCCAAAACCAAAGATATGGACTTATGATTGGAAAAAAATTTTCTGATTAAAAAATTAAATAAATAGATTTATGCATTTATTAATAATCTTAATGAAGTGAAATTATTTTAAAGTAGAACTTTAAAGAAATTTGGACTCAATCATGTATTCATTCTATATCATCTACCTGGTATTTAATATATAATTTATAAAATGGACATATAGGTTAGTCAAACTCCAGACAGAGTCTGGTATTCATCCTTTCTTCTAGATTGGCACCTCTCTAAGTGTGCTCTGGGACTTTCAGAGACCCTTTTAGGAGGTCTGCAAGATTAAAATTATTCCCATAGTAATTCTATAATTTCATAATACTTTCTCTCATGAGTATACAGTGGAATCTTCCACAGGTTATAAGACACAGACTGAATTTGAAAGCTGATATGAGAATACAGCTGCCAGATATTAGAAACTTACAAAAATGTAAAATAATGCTATTCTTCTCACAGTTTTTTTATTTTGGAATTTTTTTCCATAAAGTGTTAGTTATATTATCAATATAATCAAGGTATTGTTATCTGTAAATGAATTAATAATATATTAACTTATTTCCCATTTTAATTTTTAAAACAGTACATGTTAATAGATATTATTCACATTAAAAAAAAAACACTCTGGGGTCCTTGATAATTTTTAGAAGTATAAAGGATTACTGACAACATAGTTTGCAAACAAACTGCTGTGCTGGATAACACTGAGAAATCAAACTTCTCATTATTTTCTTTCTATTTATTGATTGATTTTGGAGAGAGAGAGGAAGAGGGAGGAAGGGAGGAACAGAGAGAAAGAAACACTGATTTGTTGTTCTACTTATTTATGCATTCATTGGAGCCAGCCAGGGCCTCTTGTGATTTTCTGTCCTCTCCAGGATCAATTTCTTGTCCAAGTTGTAAAATAAGCTGTAAGACTAGATTTCCTTTTGCCTTCAAGTCTGAATAAGTGAGCATTTAGTTGTCTATAATGTGAAGATACTCCTTTCCACCTGCCATTCCAGGAACATGAGTCTAATGATCCAACCTGATTGTAATATATCTGTCTTGCTTTACAGAGATCATTTTAATTTGCCCTTTCCCTGCCCTCCAGATATATGGTAGCAGCTGACCTAAGCCTGGGTTAATTAAGACGAAATTACTACTTTGCTTGTTCATATCAAAGACAGGAGCTATACTTAACACTGCTGTCTTTGTGATTCATTGCAACATCATTGATGGATATGAACTTTACACAAATATATTAGAAAGTCTATATCAAGTTTCTCAACTGGTGTACCATGGCAAGTAACATAGATTGGCTAAACTTGTGCTGAGATGTTGCTCAGTTCTCAGGGTAGTCCATGGGGCCTGTAGTAGCCATAAACACTTAGCCTGTAGCCTTGGCCTCATATAACCCACTGTGCAACACACATTTTATTTTCTACACTAGAGGCCCGGTGCACTAAATTTGTGGTTGGGGAGGTCTCTCAGCCCGGCCTGCACCCTCTTGCAGTCTGGGACCCTTTGGGGTATGTCCACCTGCTTGCCTGCTGGCTTAGGCCTGCTCCCCATGGACATCCCTCTTGCAGTTGGGATCCTTAGCTCCTTACCACCATCCTGCTCTGGCTGAGCGGCGCTCCCCCTGTGGGAGTGCACTGACCACCAGAGGAAAGCTCTTGTGTTGAGCATCAGCCCACCGGTGGTCAGTGTATATCATAGTGATTGGTCGTTCTGGTCTTTCCACCGTAATGGTCGCTTAAGATTTTATTATATAGATGTGTAGCAACATGGTTGAGTTGGGAAGCATTGTGACTTGTCAAAATTAATATATAAAAAGAAAATAACCATCAAAGAAATGGAACTAAGGAATGGGATGAAGGGGAAAATACAATAAAAAGAAAAAGGTCTTACATAGACTGAGGATGGTGTATTAGGTGTAAATACTGAGTAACTAAATTACCTGAATCTGATCTGAATACTCCCCACTACACACACACACACACACACACACACACACACACACACACACACACACACACAAGAAAGAGAAAGAGAGAGAGAGGGGGGGGGGGGAGGGGGACACAAAGATAGCTGAGGTGATAAATAAAGGTTTTTTAGGGCCAAATGAAGTCAGTTTAGAATTTAATCCTTAAATATAAAAGCAGCATTTGAAAATCATCCCTCAAAACATATGTACTCCTTAAGAGGCAAAGGCAGAGTCCCAGAGAAAACAGATTCAGAAAGTCCTTTCCCTTTACAACTGAAATATTAATAAATCAACCACATAAAAAATTAGAGGGGCTTCTGGAGAGTAGAAAGAGAAGGAGAGTGTAGAAAGGACATTCAAGCAGAGGGAACAGCATGTACTAAAACAGAGATATAAGAAACAAAGTCTACTTAGAGAATTATGGAATGCATTAGAGGTAGGGGTGGCAGTGGCAACAGTGATAGGAAAAAAAAACTATACAGGTAATTAGGGGCCAGAGCACAGGTGCCTTGTATGTTATGTTAAGCTTGAAACTTATCCTACTAGTATGGTTTGATAGTCACTGAAAGGGGGGTGTGGGGTTAGAGATGAATGGATCTATATATTAATAGGGAACTGTCATCATCTAAAGGCTATTGTAAAAAATCCATTCTAAAAATCATAAAATATTGAACTATGACTACAGAAATAGAAAGGATGGATTCAAAATATACCAAGGAGGTAAAACTGATAGAACTTGGTGACTGAATAGATATAAGAGGTGAAAGAAAAGGAAGAGTCAAAGCATGCCTTTCATGTTTCTGGCTTGGGAAACTTAAGTTGATTACAATGTCTCAACCAAGTAAAGAATAAGGAAACATCAAATTTGGCAGTGACAAATGAGCTGTATGTGCTGAAATGGGACACTGAAATGGAACAGTCTAGTAGGCAAATAAACTTGGGAAAAGGACTTCAGATACACACACATCTAAGAAAGAAAAAGAGAGTAAGAGAATAAGAATATAGGTGGTAGCTAAAATTGTGGGGGGTGGTTGTGACTACATAAGAAAGCAATACAAATTGAAAAGAGAAACAAGGTCAGAACCCTGGTTGACAACCAGCATAAAAGATGAACCAAAGGGACAGAAGTCCTATCAAATAAGGTAGAAATCCAGTATCCACTGGCTTTGGTAATTTGGGTAATCTTTACTAAAGAAATTCCTGTAAGTAAAATGGAGGCTCTAAAAGATATTTATAAATTATAGCAGTGAAAGATATGAGGAGGAGCACGAAAGAAGTGAAAATAGCCAAAACTTTCAAGAATCTGGGCTAAGAAGAGAAGGAAATGCCTGCAGCAGAACCACTCTATCTAAAATTAATATTCTTGTGCTTTAAATGCATTCTCTTATTTATTGATCAGAAAGTTCATTCTATTTATTCCTCTTTTCTCCCTATTCATTTCAGCATCATTTCTTCTCCTTAGACCTTAAATATGCTAAAGTCTTTCCCATCTTTAAAAGGCTCTCCCTGTTCCTCACATCCTCTTGTTCTTTCCTATCTCACAAGTGAAGTTCTCTCCTTCTGACTTCTCTTCTACTCTTCCTCAATCCTCCTCCCACTCTCATCTGGCCTCTGTCCCTACACTCCATTGAAACTACTCTTGCCAAAGTTGTCAATGATCTTATTGTGAAATCAAATAGGTGTTTTTCAGTCCTATATCTTACCTAATATACAGCACCATTTTATATTATTGGCCATGCCCTCCCTCTTGAAATGTTATTTTCTTAGTTTCTTCATTGCTATACTCTTGCCAGTTTTCTCTCTCTATCTCTGGCAGTAGAACTAGACTGCTTGGTATGCACTACTAGTTGAGTCACCCTGGACAAGATACTTAACTTTCTCTGTGCTTCAGGTTTTTCCTTCGTCTGTAAAATGAAGATAACAACAGTATCTATCTACCTCATAAAGTTACTATGTTAAACACTTAGAACAGTGCCTGGAACAAAGTTAAATACTTATTAAATGTTAACTAAGCTAAAATACTGCATGGCTATCATACCTCTTATCTCCTTTTGGGTTTCATTTTCCTTTTTCTAAAATAAAGTGTTTCCTCAGGGTTTTATGCAGGTTCTTTTCTTACTCTACATACCAACCCTAGGTGATTTCATTCAATTACAGCAGAAGATAGTCCACAGACCCCTGAGAGTCCCTGAGATACTCTCTGGGGGCCCATAAAGTCAAAATTATTTTCTTAATAATATTATATATTATTTGCTTTTGTTACTGTCTTGATATTTGCAATGATGGCACAAAGAGATGGTAGGTAAAACTAATGGCACCTGAGCATAAATCTAAGCAGTGACACCAAACTGTAGTAGTAGTTATATTATTCCTTGCTGTGTCCTCTTAGCTAAAAAAGAAACAAAACTAGTTTCACTTAAGACTGTCCTTGATGAAATACTATAAATGATTAATTTTATTAATCTTAATCAATGACTAAACTGCTAAAAAGTGTTCTGTGATAAACTGGGAAGTACACAGAAAGCACTTTTGCTGCACACTAACGTACATATATGGCTGTCTCAAAAAAATGCACCTGGTTGACTGAGTTATGTGCTAAACCAAATCACTTTTTCATTGAACAGCAATTTTACCCGACAGAATGGCCAACTTATAAACTAAGGTCATTCAGATCTAGGTATTTAGAAAAAATTTTCTTGAAAATGGAGGAAATAAGCCTGTCACTTAAAAGAAACAAATATTGTTGCCAATGATAAAACTCAAACTTTCAAGTAAAAATTAGAATTTTAGAGAACTTATATCCACCTTTGGACTTGATGATAAACTTTGAGTTTTCTGATGATACTGGTTATGAGATTAACTAATATGATTTTAAAATATTGTATAATGAATAACATTTGCCAAAGCTATATAACTCAGTGAATCAGTATCTTTCAAATGAGCAATACATGATATTCACTCAAAGTATAGCAGACTAATACATTAACATGAATAAAATGCGCATTGATATGGTATCAGATTCTAAACACAACCAACCTTTAAGAAACCACTACTTGTTGTATGAAAGAAAAAAAATACTTCCTTTTACCAATGACATATCTATGTGAAGCTTAAGAGAATGTATTTATGTACTTCAACCAAAACAATATCATAAGAGAGTGAATGCAGAAGCCACTGAAGAGAATCCAATTATCTTTTATTAAGCCAGACAAAGATTTGTGAAATGTAAAATCAATGCTGTTCTTCTCACTAAATATTTTTTATTTTGAAAAATTATCTTTTAAAAAATGTTATTTATGTTAACATGCAATAGATTTCTTATTTTTAATGAAATGATGCATTTCTTAAATTTCTCAATTGATAGGTATACATAAACAAACGCTTCTCTGGAATCCTCAATAATTTATAAGAATGAAAAGGAATGCTGAGGACAAAAAGTATTTAAGAATTTCTAAACTATACTAACACTATTCATATATGTGTGAGTGACTCCTAGCCATTTATTATCTTGTATATTCCATACACACATGCATCCATGTTAATGTATTTTTTTTAATAAATACTTAAGAGGATAGGATTTTTCTATATATAAGCAAATGTGTTGTACACATTGCTGTATACATTTTGTGCTTGCTATGTACAAGTTGCTGCACTTGTCAGACACGTATACCACCAAATCCAGTACTTCTTGCATTGTCTGTGTGTAATTTTTTTCATTTTATTTTGAGAAGTATTTTTTTTTTAATTTTGAAAGTATTTTTTATTGATATCAGAGAGGGAGAGAGAGAAACTTTGATGAAAGAGAATCATTGATCGGCTGTCTCCTGCACACGAATCAATGGGGATTGATCTCACAACCTGGATATGTGCCCTGACTGGGAATTGAAGTGCAACTTCCTGGTTCACATGCAAATGCTCAACCACTGAGCTACCGCTGGGCTTGAGGACTATTTTTTTTAATTGGCAAATGTGTTCTTAAAACAAAGCAGAAACATTTGGGTGGTGGGCATATGATGCAGTATCTTGTAATACTGAAACCCACACCTGAAATCTATATGATCATGTAAACCAATGTCACCCCAACAAATTTAATAAATGCAAACAAAAAAGCACAAACAGACTAAAAGGAAAAGGACCTCTATGATATACTATTCTAAACCATGATAAGGCACACATTGTGGATTTATACCAGAGTATCCTTCATTCCTTATCCACTTGTAGCACAGTTATCTTCACTTAGACCTATAACAGGGCCTTATAGAATTATGACTAATACTTGTGTCACTTAATGTACCTACTGGTACTATGAGGAGAAAAAAAGGATCAGCATCCTGCTTATACCTTATCTTATTATAAGGGAACTAAGTCTTGAGATAAGAATTATTTAAGAGTATGTAAGTTTGTTCAAATGCTTCAGATACAAACTAATTTAGAACTAAGTTGTAGTTTTATTGTACAGGGAGAGGGTGAGAGGGGGAGAGAGAGGAAACATCAATGTGAGAAACATATTGATTGGTTGCTTCCCACACATGCCTGACCAAAGCCAGGGATCGTGGTTCTTGTCTTTGACCAGGAATCGACCCTGCAATCCTTCAGTGCATGGCCAATGCTACAACCATTGAACCTCACTGGCCAGCGCCAAACATATTTATCATTTTTAAATGGCTAAATGATTATACAACTTAATGTATTTGCTTAAAGTAGAAACACAGAAACCCAGATGTCAAATAAGAAGTGAATTAGAGCCGAGACCGGTTTGGCTCAGTGGATAGAGCATCGGCTTGCGGACTGAAAGGTCCCAGGTTCGATTCCAGTTGGGGGCATGTACCTTGCTTGCGGACACATCTCCACTGTGGGGTGTGCAGGAGGCGGCTGATCAATGTCTCTCTCTCATCAATGTTTCTGACTTTCTATCTCTCTCCCTTCCTCTCTGTAAAAAATCAATAAAATATATTTTTAAAAAAACTTGTGAAAAAAAAAAGAGGTGAATTAGAGAAAAAGGTTAACAAAAAACTCTTTCTCAAAAAGTTCTTACCATTCTTCATAATCCAACAAACAGGGGAGGGGGCATTGTTAGCGAGACATTAGGACTATATTTTAGTTAATAGCTGTTAAAAGGAACTGAATCCACCTCCTCCAAACCCCCATAACTTACCCTTGTGCATACATTTATTACACTGCCTTCTAACCACTGATTTTCTTATTCTCTTTCTGAGGGTAGACATGGTTTATTCACTTTTTTATCCTTGGCACATAGTTTGATATCTAGCAATCTGATTTAGTTTGAGACCCTCTGTGCCTATAATAGAGACTTCCTAGAAATGCTGACCGTAAAAGCTAAAGATTGCAAGAAATATCCTTTTTTAGAAACTCCATAATTTTGAGAAGATATATAATAGTGTGATTATTCTCTGCCTTACCAAGGCTGTGCAAAGCCCATGTTTACTTAACTACTTGATAAACTTGTTTGTTTACAGCTCATTATCTAGTCAACTGAGAAGATATATGCAGAAAAGCAAAACTACAGACTAATGTTTGGCTAAAGGCACTGTCAATCAAAGATATCCCAAAATAAGACTATTAACTTTTTAGAAATCCCATTTTTACTATAATTTTTTTAGAAAGACTCAGTGTTTTTAAAGCATAGTCTGATACATGTAGGACTGGTCCTAAAAAACTGAATCAAATGTGAATTTATATAATTTTCTTCTTGATTATTAACATTTGTTTGAGTCACTATCAGCAGCACTGCCCAACAAAAATATGTGAGCCACATAGCTAATTTTAAATTTTCTAATAGCCACATTTTAAAAAGTAAAAAAAATAAAATTAATTTAGATAATTACTTGTTTAACTTGATATATACAAAATACTAGCATGTCAATATCTAATCAATGTTAAAAATTAAGATATTTTACTATTTTTTGGTATCAAGTCTCCAAAATCCAGTGTGTATTTTATTTTACACTTAGAGCACATCTCAGTTCTATCTAGTCACATGTGAAATGCCAAAAAGCTAGCAGCTATTGTATTAACTACTGTACCACACAGCATAGTCCTAGATGATTCAGAGAGAATTCTCCTTAATAGCTAGAAAAACTTCCTTCATATCTAAGGAAACTAGTTTTAGATTTTTTCTAAAACTGTAAGTGATTATGGTTAACTCCTTTTGCAGTAATACCTCAATTAAATAGAAGTGGATTCAGTATAAAAAGCTCAAAACTTAGTGAATTCTTTAGAAGGCAGCATTTATTTGCCTAAAAATAACCGAGAAGAAGCCAAAATAGGTTATTATTTCTCCGTTCCCACTCTCTGAGGGAGGGGTGTGTGTACAGGTTTCATTTGCTGTCTCTTCCTTCATGAATTTCTTCTTTACTCATGTAGGAAACCCTAGTTTTCTGACTCAGGAAGTGGCTAAAGCAAAAATATCTAGCACGTTTCTTTTCAGTGGCGAATATATTGTCTCTAGGGATAAGCCAGGAACCTGACCTCATGTATGACAGTATTCAGGGTTATCTGCAGAGCATCAATACCCACTACCCAGAAAGGGCTTGGGAAAGAAGTTTTCCCATAGAGAGAGGAAGAACACATCAGGCTTTTGACCATCTGGAGCTTATTAAGAGGTGGATACTTAGATAAGAGCAGGATCATGTGACCATCTTTTTCAATCTCGCTCTGCTGGATCTGCAAACCTGATTTAATTCTGTGATTTACAATTCAATAACACCCAACAGAACACCTTTAGAGATGCAGTGGAATTTTGGCAGTCTCCCTTACAGCCTAGTCAGCAGCTAAGTCCATACTTCCCAAAGCCTCTCTTCCCTATCTGGAGGCTCTAAACACTAGGTCACAATGCTGTGACATGCTATGGTTCTAGGAGGGGGACAGCAGGTCTGTCGGGAAGAGGAAAAAAAGTTCATCCTTTTCTTAGGGGAAGTGGGGGAGAACAGGAAAACAAAGGCAGTATATAGCAGAGGTAGCAAGGTTTACAAGAGGAAGATGAAATGAGTGGTTAAGAAACGTACACAAACACACAAAGTCACTACTCTTTGTTGCCGGTTACATGACGGCCAGTAAATGAGTATGTTCAGTCCTCAGTGAGAATGATATTGAGAAGGCTCTTTAGACAGCCTAGTGAGGTTGCCTAGGAAGTAACAGGAGAGAAGAGGGGATTGGAATAATGAATGAGCAGCAAGGAGAGTTTTAATCTACCTCCTGTATAATTCATAAAATTTTCTTCTGGTAACATAAAGCTCCTATTGCAGTATCATATTCAAAATAATGAGCCTATATATCTCTGATGATGTCAATATTAAGACTCAAGCTCCTACTTAATCCCAAGGAACAAAATATTATATTTAGTGCTCAAGGGACTAGATATTAAATTTCAAACAATTTATCTTTAAGATCTATTTAAGTAAGACATAGCAGACCTATGTCTTTCTTTCAGATCTCAACCATCAACATAATATTAAAATAAGTTTAAAAAAACAGGTGGAAAAGTTTATCTCTCTTTTAATAAGTACAGGGTAGCCTGAATTTATGTATGGAGGGAAAGGAGAAAGAAGATGTAGGAAAGTACACAACATGCAAATATAGTATGGTGAAATTTAACAATAGAAACAAAGAAATTAATAGTTTTGCCTCTTTTTTTAAAAAATATATTTTATTGATTTTTCACAGAGAGGAAGGGAAGGTGGCTAGAGAGTCAGAAACATCGATGAGAGAGAGACATCGATCAGCTGCCTCCTGCACACTCCCAACTGGAGATGTGCCCACAACCAAAGTACATGCCCTTGACCAGAATCGAACCTGGGACCCTTCAGTCCGCAGACCGACGCTCTATCCACTGAGCCAAACTGGTTTTGGCAGTTTTGCCTATCTTAATGAAGCCAAACATTTATTTCAGATTGAAGATTTAGATCCCAGTTACTCCTCTGGGCAAATGAGTAAATGAGGGTGGACCCTTCTCAAACTATCAAAAAGTATTTACTGACCACATGCTACACCCAAGGCATTTTTGCATGGTACTGAGCCATAACAACGTAACCAGTCAACAGAGGCCCACAAAGGAAAGCCTCTTGTTCTCTCCTACCTGTAGTTCTTCAGCAAAATAGTTAGCTAGATATAAACACTTTACATAAATGGTCAAGTAGCTTTTCAAGTCATCCTTACCAGATGGGCTGCAGTTCACCAGGGAATGCGTGAACTTAAAAAAAAAAAAAATACTCACTGTGGTTGATGACAAGGAAGAGAAAGTGAGAAAAGATTGTAAACTCTATATTTATTCTTTGGGAGATTCTTAACACAAATAGAGATAACTTATCAGGGGTTATAGTGTAAGGTTCATTAAAATATGCAGAACAATTAAAAATTGCAAAATTCGCCCTAACCAGTTTGGCTCAGTGGATAGAGCGTTGGCCTGCAGACTGAAGGATCCCAGGTTCGATTCCGGTCAAGGGCATGTACTTTGGTTGCGGGCACATCCCCAGTGGGGAGTGTGCAGGAGGCAGCTGATCAATGTCTCTCTCTCATCGATGTTTCTAACTCTCTGTCCCTCTCCCTTCCTCTCTGTAAAAAGTCAATAAAATATATTTAAAAAAATA
The DNA here is from genome assembly GCA_004026805.1 of Lasiurus borealis. Taxonomy (NCBI): domain Eukaryota; kingdom Metazoa; phylum Chordata; class Mammalia; order Chiroptera; family Vespertilionidae; genus Lasiurus; species Lasiurus borealis. Next base: position 3,059 of record PVJN01044528.1, on the reverse strand, counting down.
ATAAAAAATAAAAGTTGCAAAATTCAAGTCAAACACATTATATTAAATAATGAAGAATAAGATGAGCATGAATTTGTTCTCTAAATCTTAGAATATTAGAAACCAGGATTTTAAATCCTAACCCTTGAAAGGAGGTTAAGGAACAGGAAAAGATGGCCACATTATACACACACAGTGGCAAGAGCCCTGGGCTGGGGGAAATGATCTGCATCTTGATTCTAGTTTTTCCCCCAGGAGAGTATGCAACCTCTGAAAAGTGGCCTTAGTTTACCTGTAAAAGGTGGTTGGAATTCTAGCTTTTATAGTCTATGGTAACTACAGAACTGCTTCTAGAAACTAAGTAGGTAGGATTTGAGAAATGAGAAAATGTAGGAAAACGACACCATCAATATTTCTGATGTATCTTTTTTCTATACTCCATAAGAATGGCTTCTATTTATTACCTTTATGAAAGACCAGAGCAATTAGAGGAACTGGTAATCTCGCAGTTTTATTGCTAAAGTATTAGGTCTTAAAAGAGAAACAAAATAGCAAGACTGCTTCTAGGGTTAAACTTTCCTAAGATCAAACATGAGATGAACAAAGTACTGATCTATACTAGCCAAGAAATATCATACTAGAATGCTTTCAGCTCAGTATTCCCATCCACCCTACTCTCCTGACACTGGAGCACCATAGAAACATTCAGATAGAATTCCCACAGGTAAAGGATCTTTTCCAGTGCCTCTGCCAGGAGATAGTCTTCAGCCACTTGGGGGAACTTTTTGGAAATCTGAAGATAATATAAGTTTATATAAAATGGATGTTTAGAAGCAACAAGCTATTTCCTCTTGCCATTAAATGTGGAGATATTTCCAAATTGGTATATATTTATGTAAGAAGCACAGAATCTTTTCTTAGGACAATGAATTACATATTTTCCTTTTTAGCCATTACATTATTTTCCTCTTTTTTCAGCCTTCATATACATACTAACCTGATCTGGGTTACTCCTAAGAGAGATAAGTGGTTTGTATCCCCATCCCAATAACATTTATAAAATGATATTCTTTAAAAACTGCACCATTAAGTTCCTGAGGACTCATAAAAGGCAACTGGGTTTCATTTGCTACAATTAAAACGCATCAGCCTGTAACTCATTGGTTGAACGATGACCCATGAACCAGAAGATCATGGCGAACCATGGTCAGGGTAAAGGCCAGGTTTTCCGGCTCAGTCTCTGGAAAATGGGCATGCAGGAGGCAGCTGATAGATGATTCTCTCTCATCATTGATGTTTCTATCCCTTTTTCTCTCCCTCCCTCTCTCTCTGAAATCAATAAAAAACATTTTTAAAAGTGTCATATTTTGCACCCGAAATCTAGCAGAACATTTTGATGATGATATACAAACACCATGAATAAATGGATTAATGACTAGCTAGCTACATAGCAAATACTTTTGAACGATTTTGTGTCCTTAGTAGGCAAATCAAACAGATAACACTAATTTTTCAGAGAGTAACAGATTATTTTATCTACAGCACCCCAGAGAGGGCATTCACGTTCTATATAAAGCCCAAGTGAACAGAAGATGTCAAGGTGCCACCTTCATCACCAGAGACCTAGTGGAAAGAAGCCTCCTTTCCAGAGTCTGAGTAGACTTGGTCAAAATCACCCACAGCTGTTAAGTGCACCTTATAAAAAACACCACCTCAAGTTCTCATTGCCTATCTTCATCTTAGACCGTTAGAGGCAATCCGGTCCCTCAAAGAAAGGTGAAATCACTTTTCCAAAAAACATGGCCTAACAAAGATGTGTGGTGATTCTGCTAAAACTCAGAAGTTTGAACTCCCACACAGCAGTTTCCTCGCATAAGCCCTAGGGCTGGCTCTCCATCCTTTCAAGATGACCACTCCCCCTTCCATCACCGGCCTCCAAGGCCCCATCAGCCACTAGCTGACAACTTTTCATACTTTGGAAACCTCAAGGCTCCACCACACCCTATTTATTCTCTTACGGGCCCTGGAGGAATTTTATTGAGACACGAGCACATGTCCAAGAGCTGACAAACCAACATGCAGGGCCTTAAACGATCCAGCTCCCCTCGACTCTCAGAAACATCTTCAGAGTCCCATGAATCCGCCCCTTTTGCCAGAACCTCTGGCTCTTGCGCTGACCCCCAACCAGCTCGGGTTCCCGTGGCCCCTTTTCCTGTTCTTCGCTTGGGGTTCTCGGACGCAGCTCACCCTCCACCAGTTTCCCCGTCTGGAGAATCCCTGGAGGTCGGGCAGACATCCCTCCCCTCCGAGGGGCCTCTGGAACCAGAAATTGAATGGGCCCAGCATCCTCCTCGCTTTCACTCTCGCCTGGTCCACGCCCCAAGCTCCCCGTCTTTGCCCAGGCTCCCTGGCCACCTTGCCACCCTTTCCGCGCATCCCGCGCGGCGCCCCGGCTCCCCCGGCAGCTCCCCTGCACCGCAGCCCCTGCTTCCGGGCTTTCCCTGCAGCTCTGCTTCCGGCCCGCGGCGTCCCCCCGGCCCGCGGCGTCCCCCCGGCGCCCGTGCCGCCCGCTCGCCGGCTCTCACCGCTCGAAGAGCAACCTCACGGAGAATACGCCCGCCGCCAGCGGGAACACCGAGAGGATGTGCCGGGCCTGCGGGTAGCCGTAGCCGTCGCCCGGCCCCTCGAGGTCGGCCCAGCTCACGTTCTGGGGCATCCAGAAGCGCTCGCTCCACAGCCAGCCCCACAGCAGGCCCAGGGCGCCCGCCGCCGCTGTCGCCATCTTACGCCCGCCCCGCGGCCGCCACAGCCTCAGCCGCCGCCACAGCCAACGGAACCCGCGGGGAGGCGGCCCCGGGGCGGGGCTCGGCCGGTGGCCGCCCCCTTCCGGCCCCTTCTGGTTCCCTGCACGTCTCCGGGCTGGTCACACCCCTTCCCGAGCCTCCTCTGCGAAGCCGGGCCTCTCCAACGCCCCTCTTGCCTCCCCGCCCAACTCGCTCACCGCGGGTTCCTCGGACTTCGTGATGGGCCCCGCCCTCCAGACTGGCCACACCCCTTCCCGAGCCTCCCCGGCCCCGGCC
>PVJN01044527.1:0-17294 GCA_004026805.1 Lasiurus borealis | reverse complement strand
ATATGATTGAGGGTTTTAAACGACTCCAGGCCTGTAACTCTGAACATCAATTCTTATGGCTCCTTATTGATGCCAAGCCCAAGAAACCTACTAAAAGTTATTGTCGAAAGCCCTGGGGTGAAGTTGTTTTCTTATCTTTTGCCATTTTGTTTTAAAGACAGAGGGAACGAGATAGCGTTTGAGTTGCTGGGGGCTGGGAAGTAGCAAGGTTTAATTAGCCGAGGTTGTACCGCTTCAAAGACAGTCACGATTTGGACAACTCTTATTCAGTGATTTTGAGTAATGGTGAAAGGAAACACAAGTTTGGGTTTGGAGAGACTCTGGGAATGTGGTTTTCTGCAACATTGGACAGCTTCCTGCCTACCCTCTCCTTTTCTCAGCGGTTTCAGTTGGTGATCAGAGCATCCCACAAAACCATTTTGCATCGCAGCTCTAGATATAAAGTTATTTCTCCCCCACGAAGTGCTCAGAGGGGTCACGGGAGAGGCATCAGGGATGAAGAGACGCTGCTGGCAGTCTCCACAGCAGCTCAGCTTTCCCAGGCCATGGAATGGCTTTCTTCCCCATCACCCTTCTCTGGGAATTTTTGGCGTCACAACCCGATACTCCATGAAGGACTCCATGAGAAATAAATCAGGGATGCTCCTTCCTTACAGAAAAAAAAAATATTGGCCTTTCACTCTAACCCCTGATATCCCAAAGATATTCCCTCGCCAAGGATAATAACATCTACCCACAAATGGCTCCATTGATGAGGAAGAATCCCAGTGTCTCTCATGGCGGACTTCCAGGAGAGGAATCTGACTCTGGGTTTGGGGAGAGGGAAACCAAATACCCAGTGAGAACCTCGTCACAGCTCAGAACACAATCTTACCGTTTTTTTTTCTCCTAATGAATTGACTGACTCCTCCCCAACTACTGGGTTAGCAGGAAATTTGTATCCCTCTTGAGGTCCTATCTGACCCCACCCCCTCCCCGCCATGCTGTCGTTGTCCAGGGACTTAATGATTTATGCAGTGCAAAGGGCCGGTCATGCTTCTTCTCTAATCCGAGGAAGCAGTGGCATTTAAGGGGTTCACCACTGCCATTTCCTTTACTTAGAGCAGCCATTTAAGACTGGTCTTGGCACCCCTGTCTCTAAAGAAGAGGATTAAAGAAAAGCACAATTTAAATCGCTGGCGTGGCACCCTGCTCCAATGTGATTGAGACGTCTCAGCCGCTGAGTAGGACACCCTTCGCTTCCAAGTTTCTTTCACTCCTTCAGCCAAAGCGACCCACATCAAACTAAGCTTTTCCTCCCATGAACCAAGGCTGTGGCTTCTTTGTTCCGCTCCTTCCTGCCCACATCTATCAAAGAAGGTCACATCCCATGGCTGCTCTGGGTCTGTCTCCTCCTCTACGAAAAGAGGATGGCAATGAGCTTGGGCTTGTGGGGGAAGAAATGAGGTAAAGCATATGCATCTCTCCTCGGCTTCTAGCGCACTGAGCTTGACTTTCTCCATCTCTCTGGCTGCTTGTCCCCTTCTCCCTCTCTCTGCCTTCTGCCGCTGGGTCCTTCTGAGGCAATTCAAGCACAGTGGACTTCACCAGGTTGTCTGTGGACAGTGTACAATTCCGGCTGAAAGGCGAGGGAGCAGCTAACCTCTGACCCTGTCCCCTGCCCGGCCATCACGGCCACCGCAGCCCCGGGCGGCAGGGTTCATTTTACATACACTCCTGGAGGTACATCCAGAGGTCGGGAAGGAAATAATTGATAAATGTGACTACATAAAAGTTAAAAACGCCGTGAACAAAGTAGAAATGGCAAGCAGCAAACTAGAGGGATAATTGCAACTCATATTGCACAGGTGTAATCACCCTTCTGTCTGCTCTGTTAACACGAGAGGGTTGTTTTTACAAGTTTCTGGAGCTCAGCACACATCCGCCTAAGGAGGTAAGAAGCCGGTCTCCCCACCTGTGCTGATCCTGAATCTCCGCACTGTGCCGGGCCCCTCAGAGGCCGGGGAGGGGATGGGGGCAGTCAGCACCTGCCTCTCTCCCTTCTAGAGTCTGAATAGAGAAGGGGGCTTACACCCAGCTTTGCCATCTTTCAGGAAGCGACACTGTGTCCAGCATTCTCTAGAACATGGGCTATTTGTCACCCGCTATGTTTAGTTTGAGGCTTTAGCCAAGGTTCAGACACAGCAGAAAACAACAACAGCCCTTCCATAGCCTTCGAAGCCTTTGTGATGCATATCTGCCTTATTTTAGCTGCTTTAAGAACAGCACAGACACGGAGGTGGAGGGGCATCTCAGATCCTGCCTAGAAGCTGCCAGCAACCAGTCGCACATGGTCCCTCTGCCCTGGAGGCTAGCGGGCCAGCAATAAACAGCTCATCCCTTCAACACTTGCTGGGTGGGTACGGCCTAAAGTCCTAAGCAGGGAAGCGCAGTGGGCTGTTGCTTCCCGGAGCAAGGAGATTGACAGTCATTTCCCAGCTCTTTGCTGTATTTAATGACTGCGGGAGCAGCAAAGGGCCATGGCGTGTCCCGAGGCTTCAACTTACGCAGGAGGAGGCCGGAGGATTGTGTACTCACTCAGTGCTTCTCGCTGCACTGAAAAATGAGACCCGCCGCTGAGCATGGAAGCCTGAGAGAGGCCTGGCCTCCCTAGTTTTCAAATTACGTTTTTGTTTCAGAAACCATTGTTCTGACAAACTCTTACCTGGAATTTAATTATGTTAAGCAGTTTTTCCAGCCAAAGTGGGGCTGGGTGCTGACTCCAAACCTCTCATTCTGCTTCCTCCCGCCATTGTTCTGGTAGGGCCGAGAGAGAAGTTCTAGAAGCTTTCAGGCCTGAGATCTTAAGCAGAATTACCCAGAGGAACTGTCCGAGGCAAAGATTTGTACACACAGGTGCAGGGTGGAGGCCGGCTGCTTAGCAGCAGCTTGTGAAAACACGACTTGGGGATTTTTCAATAACTGGGAGGCTTACCGTGTGACGTGGCTGTCAAAAGCATCGATAAGCCCAGGTTCGTGTATGTGGTTCAAGCCAGGGCAAGCCAGGAGAGGCCCATCTTGTTAAAGACCCTCACAGCATTCCTGCTGTAAAAGTCACCCCTCCTATCCCACGGCCCATCTCTGTTGATGGGTCAGAGGAGGGAGCTGGAACTGACCAGAGGCTGATAGGACAACCTGCTGAGAATACTCTGTGTGCCTGGGTTGATGGTGATTAAGTGAAAACACAAGTTCTCTCCCTGTGGAAATTTCGAATTTAAGTCATAGAGAGTATTTTGGGGGAAAAAAAAACCCACAAACCACACACTCCCAGAGGTAACAGGCAGGAGAAGCTAAAAGGCATCATGGACTTCGGGAACTGTAAGCCAGGAAGGAGTAAGCAGATGCTGAAAAGACTAGAGCAGTGGAGGGCTAGGCAGCTGGTGAGCGGGACCAGGAGCAGCGGGAGTGGAGACAGGACAGGGGCCCCTGAGGAGTGGCTAAGGTGGCCCAGCCTGTAGAACTGCATTGGAGCAGCTGGAATCATCCCGTAGTTTCAAGACATTTTTTGGTGCTAACCCACTCCGGGGTTTCCATGAGGCCCAAGTTCTTGCTTTCTTCTCTTCATTTTTCCCTGCACTTTAGTGGAGCTGAAGAGAGCCTTGCTGTCCTCAGACAATTCACACTCCATCAAAAGGGCCCAGTTCATCCAGAACCATAACACCCTGAGCACGCTGCATGTTTACCCCATTCCTCTCGGTATTTGTCAGACTTGTGGCCAGCTCCCGACACTTCAGTTTTCATAGGACAGTGATATATTCTGAGGAAGGGCCCTAGGAATTATGCTGTGCGGAGGAGAGAGGGCTTTGGGACAGAGATATGAAAAGAAAGAAGTAGGGATAGGATTGCAATTGGGGGAGTTGTCTCTAAAGGCCAGATATGGGACTAAAGAATGGAGCGTATTATGAAGGCCATTTCAGCTTTCTAATTACCATGCTCCTCAACACTAGCATGTGCTCCTTTGTCAAGTGGAGAGCTCTCCATCAAAGAGGGTGAACAAACACAGGTTGGGTGCTCCATCTGGAATGCTCTAGAAGGGATTTCTGCATTTGATAGGGCAGCAACAAGGCAAAACCCAAGAGCCTCCACTAGCCTGAGATGCTTAGATTCTTTGTTTTTGTACTTTTTAATAAAAAACAGAGGTCTGGCCCTGTGACCTGCCTAATAGGGGGTTGTGGGGTAGAACTTGTTGCTTTTTAAAACCGAGTTTGGAAGCAGGAAAAAGCAAATCTATTTTCAGAGCAGCAAATGCCAACACAATTTATATCAAAACCCCCATCTGCTGAACTGAAAGGCAGTATGGACCAAACATTTTGTGAGCTGGCAACATGCTTGCTTGTTGAAAGAAATTAGCTCCACGGGGACTGCCCGATTAGGCCCCTGAATCTAATTGGGGACTTTATATTAACTCCTTGCAGTTGTGACCACTGTTGGCAAATTGCATTTCCCCACAATTCAAAGGCAGATCATTGCTTTTCAAAAGATCTGAAACCTAATTGAAACATTTAAACTATCTATGCACATATAAAAATCTGTATTAGAAAAACGTTCTTAAAAAGTAAAAATAAAATAAGTAACAGATAAACCTTAAAATACCAATGGCTTAATACAATAAAGGTGTATTTTTCACTCATGCTTTGTTTTCAAAGGGGTCAGTAGGGGGCTCTCCTCCATACAAACATTCAGAGACCCAGGCTTCTTCCATCTTGAGGCTCGCTCATCATGAACATCATCCTGGGTCTGCTCCTACCCTCCCTCTGTACCATGTAATTGTTGGTGACATTCTTGACCAATCTTCCCAGAGTAATCCACTAGATTTTTAGTATTTGGCCAATAGGCAAAATAAAAGCAAGCATGAAGAGTTATGCAGGAGGTTTAGGTCTGAAAATGGTGTTGGTCACTTTGCCCAGACTCCATTGGTGCATACCAATCCCATGGTCTCCCTTGCATGAAAGGGGACAGGGATGCCAAAGAAGAGAAGAGGACACAAATATTGGTGGTCTCTGTCACAAACAACAGAAGGTGTGATTTCCCATGTGTCTCAGCAGATGCATATTCAAGTTCATTAATGACATTGGAATTTATGGTAGGTGATCAGTAGCTGTTGATGATAGAGACATCAAAGATAGTAAGGCATCTTGGTCCCTAAAGGTAGGAAGTGGCAGTGGGGGTCATTTCTGTGCAATTTAGTAATGGAAAAAATAAGCAACTTTCAGAGAAGAATTGACTGTCAGAATGGCCAATGTTTTCTTAGAAAAAGACAAATGAGAACTTAGAAGGAAGAAGGGAAGCAAGGAGGTTTGCAGTACAGCCTTAAGAAGAAGAAAGGAGCCGAGTCCCCTGGGAAGCATGGAATCTAGAATCCTGGAATCTACAGGAAGTTATTGTGGGTGGACCACAATGCTTTACCACTGTGTTTGGAACACATTTCTTTCTTAGCTCCTTTAGGAGGCACATACTGTTTTAACATTTTTAAAAAAATTATCTTGAACAACCAAATTATTCAGGACTGAGAGGTGGGAGTCAACACCTTGACTTTGTTATAAATGAGCTATCAAGTATCAAAAATATACTCACTGATCTTATATATGAAGATATCCATTGCCATTTGAATCTCTGTTACTTTTATGGTCAGAAGAAGCACAGGAATGAAGTACTTGAAAGGGCAAATGGCATTCTAGATGGTGTGATCTGTCACAAAGGCTACAGTGATCACTCATGAGATGAAGCTACTGCCACCAACTCTCATTTAGCTGGAATGTCCAAGATTTATAAGTATCCGGTTATTTGGAGCTCACCAGAAAAATCTTTTATTTCCAATCATTGCAACTTTGTCAGTTACTCAAAATCTACTTTCTTTACAAATCATATGTGGTAAATACAATAGAATTGTTGCTGGATGAATGTCATGGGGTCATCCATCTAATTATTGATTATTATCAGAATTGGCCCTGTGTGCCAATGATAATTATACAAAATTGGCTTCTAGTACCACTCCCACACTACTACCGCTCATTTCTCTTTTTCATCCTCTTTCCTTGTATCTTTTCTGTACCCTCATTTTCTGGCAAAATTAACTCTGGGAAATATTGGAGACATAAATATTAGGGACATAAATGAGAGCAGTCCTTTATACTTTGAGGTACATTCCTCCTTTAGGCAGCTGAAATTCACAAATGGGTCATATACCAAACAACTGTTTGTGAATTATTGTATTTCATCAAATCTCAAATGCCATTGGTTGTAAAATTCACTGGGATTTTATGTACCTCTCCGAAAAAAATTACTGCCCATAAACTATGATTTGATACATTATTATTACAAGTAGAATTTTTCTACTTGTTGAAAGTGTTCTCTTATATTTGTTTAGACATAGCTTTCTATCACTCTTGTGCATGCATGAAAAAGACAGAGGCAAAAGAAATTGAATAAGGTATTTCTAAAATGTCTCTAATTAGAGCCTGAGATTTCTGAATCACTGTTTGAGTCATCAATATGTATGCTTTCCCACATAATATCATATTCTGTCAATGCCAACATAAGCATTGGTAATTTAGTGTTTCTCAAGTGAATTGTTGAATGAAGAGCCATTGGTGTAGGCCCTTTAGCAGCCTTGCAATTACATAGAGTGAGCCTACTTTGGACTCGTTGCTTGATTTCTGATGCATCACTATCCTATTCCTTGTCCTAGAACCATTTGATTCTTGAGGCTCAGAGAGTCCTTCATTCTGGCATCATTGTGCCTTGATGTCCCCCACATACCCTACATGGATAATCTCTTAGATCTTTACAACAACCCTATAAGATAAGTACAATTACTATCCCATATTACGGATGGGGAAACTGAGGCTTCCAAAGGCTAAGTACTATGTCTGAAGCATAATTAGTGGCAGGGTGGGGTTTGAATTTCACTTTCTTGCATGCATCTAACCTCTGTGCTATGTTAGTATTGTTGACTTTGTTGACCATTCTCCCCACAGCCATCTCAGCCATGATTGGTAGAAAGTCAGGCAGCTATGGGAAGCATAAGACTGGATTCACGCAGACCTGAACTCAAATCCTGTCTCCAGCCTGATCAACTATGTGATCCTGGGAAAATTACTCCATTTTTCTGAGAGTATTTTCCCAACTATGAAAGCGATGGTGATAATATTGACTTCATAAATAGGCTGTTAGGTTTAGATGGGATAACTTTTGTAACATGCCCCACATGCTGCTGTGTTTACTTCCTACTACCAACCTGTGCCCACTCACATATCTCGCCCTTAATCACTTACACAATACACAATCAAGAAATATGTTTTCTGACTGAATGTTGTGATGGGTGTAATTTCCTGGGTAACTGAGGATTAATTAGAAATCTTCTCTTGTTCCAACCCTTGTTAAAAATCCTTAAAAAAAGTCAGAATCCATTTTTCTTACATGTAGCAAGCATGATTTAATCTTTGATTCATCTGAACATCAGTCCTCATTATCCAGGCCTGCAGGTATGGCCAAGACTGATGAAGGATATTGAGAATAACATGCAAATTGGTTTAAAAAATTAATTCCAAATGTGAACTTAAAAAAAGTAATCTACTTTTTTTTTGTGCAGACCTTCAGCAAAATGCCTATATGTTTTACTAGTAAGTAATGTAATTGAAGGCAAGCTATTAGAAGTATTCTGTCTCTATATGTAATTGCCACTTAAGTATTTATTCAATCATTTATTTAAAAATTAAGTTAGAGCCTACTACGTGCAAGGGGGCTGCAATACAAGGCAGCTTCTGCATGAAGCTACTGTATAGTGGGGAAGACGGACAATTGGTGGGGGAGGCTTGGGAGCTATGGGAAGCCATGGCAGAAATTCCTACGTAGCTTGGGTTTGATGACTGGTGAAGGTGAAAATGTTGATGGCGAGGACGGGGAAGGCATTCTGGAGGGAGTGACACTTAATTCAAGAGTTGAAGTTGGACAAAGGGAAAGGTTTTCTATGTAAGAGACACAACCTGTGGAACAGCACACCTAGTGCTGTCCAAGGAGCTGGGATCAGTGTGGTTAGAACAGAGTGCGGATCCAAGGGGAGGGGCCAGGTCATGTCCAAAGGAGTCTCCTGCAGCATCAGTCACTCATTCTTCCATTCTTCCAGCAGTCATGTCTTTGGCACCAGGGACGCTGGAGACACTGAGTGTGTTAGGCACTGAGCATGCACAATAAGCAGGCAATGGTGCAGGCCTCAGGGTCTACTCAGTCTGTGGGGAAGATAGGCACATGGGTGAAGTCAAGCATGGTGGAATGTGAAAGATAGGTACAGATCACAGAGGATCAGCAATTACTTATCTCAGAAGATGCCAGGGTCCAGAATGACTCTGTAAAGGACAAGACACCAGAACTGTGTCTGTGCATGACCCTTGCCTGTCTTGTTATGATTGGACCGCAGTGTCCAGCTAACTCATCTCCTGGCATCGAGTAGACATTCCATGAGTATTTGGTAGTTGACTGAACAAAGGAATGAATGGGGAAATGGTATAACACTTCCCCTGCCTATCCCGACAGTGGTTCAAGTGATTTTCTTTAGTCTGTGCTGCACACACATCTGGAAACACCTCTGCCTCATCATGACTCAGGCCACATAATATTCTGGAAATCAGTATAGAAAGAAATGCCTTTGACCTTGCTGCCATGGAACTTACGGTGGAATGAAGAAGACGGGCATTAAATAACTAACCACACAAACAATTACGTAATTACAATGGTGTCATGAGATACAAAGAAAGATGTAGAGGGTAATGTATGGGGACCTGGAGGGACCAAGGAAGGCTTTCTTAGAAACTGCTGCCTGCACCAGATTCCAAAGGGAAAAAGGGCAGAGGGAGCAGCAGATGAAAAGGCCCCAAGACAGAGAGCAGCAGAGTGCGTTCCAAGACACAGCAAAAGGCCTGTGTGGCTGGACCCTGCGGACTGGCTGGGAGAGTGGCGGGGACCAGACTGGGCTCCTGCAAAAGGTCCCCTTGAGGTCTCTCAGCCACGTTAGAGATTTTGATCTTCGACCTAAGAGTAGTGAGAGCCACTGAAAGGTTTTAAGCAGGAGAAACGTGATCAGTCACACTGGCTGCTCTGAAGCAAACAGATTGGAGCAAATATGCCAGGACTGGGATACACACATGAACATGGGCACACACAGCCTCCCACAGCTGACAGTTGGACAGTGGGCACACACAGCCTCCCACGGCTGGCAGTGGCCTGTGGGACAGTGGGCACACACAGCCTCCCATGGCTGACAGTGGCCTGTGGGACAGTAGGACACACACAGCCTCCCACGGCTGACAGTGGGACAGCGGGTCACACACAGCCTCCCACGGCTGGCAATGCCCTGTGGGACAGTGGGCACACACAGTCTCCCACAGCTGGCAGTGCCCTGTGTACAGACAGCTGTAAGAGCATGAAATTGAGATCTGATAAGAGAGGACTGACGTTCCCATGGTATTTTTTCCTAGACTTTCTGAAATGACCCGTTCCCTCCTCCTGCATTAGAGCTGATGCTAGAAAGAGGACCGTGACTGGCTATTTATTTGTTAACCACCTTGTGAAACAGCAGACATGATGCTTCTCTTATGGCTGTTATTCTCAGCGAGAGGATGTGGGTCACGGCAGATGATATGCTTTTATCAGAGCCCATTTCCTCCCTTGGTTTCAGAGGGAGGGCAGGAGGGCAGGGGGCAGGAGGGTAGGGGCAGGTTAAAGTTGGGCTGGAGTGGAACTCACCCTTCCATCAGCCACTGGCTGAAAGTGCGCATTTGCACATGCTCAGTTTGGTGCTGGAGCTCCTCTTGGACACAGAAGGGGTCCTTACCGCATTTCCCCCATCAATAACGAGCTGTTAGATCACACTCATGCCATTTGCAGAGATAGCAATGTGCCGGCCTAATTGTGGCCACCCCGACGCCCCATCATCTTAATCCTCCTCCTAATGGCTTGGCAGGGGAGCTGGGCGGCCGGGAGCTACCTGCTTGGGCCTGCCTCCCCTCCTAGCGAGAAACCTCCAGTGTCAGAAACAGGGACCTTCCAGACTGAAGCGAAGTGGAGCTCTGAGGGCGGCAGGGGCACCGGGTGGGGAGACCGCAGACGTTCCCATCTGTGCTCTTCCTCCTCCTCCCGCCTCCCCAGAGACCCTCTCAGGAATGCTAATGGGTTGCGGAAGGCTGGGCCTCCATTCCGATTCCCTGAGCATTTCTCCTATCTGGCTCTGCGGGCAGGGCAGACGAGTAAACTGCTGACTTCTTGGGATCAGGCCAGCTGATGAACAAGGGTAATTATGTCTGTGGGTTTGGAATTCCTCAAAACCAAAGGTGAAATGATTCACCCCAGAGTAGGGCTTTCCCCAAAGAAATGACTTCCGGGCCAGTGCTGTGATAGCTAGAAAAGAGGCGCATTTCTCACAGGTGGGGAGATGGCTGCTTTCTCTGGTGGTGGTGGTACCCAGGCATTAGAAGGGGTGTGTGTGTGTGTGTGTGTGTGTGTGTGTGTGTGTGTGTGTGTGTGTTGGGGGGGTGTGGTCTGCAGAAGCCTGCAGAGATGTTGGGATGTGGTCGTATGTTGGGAGGTGGTGGCATCATTAAAAGGGTCCAGAGCTCTGGCCTCACCCTGACGCCACTGGCTGCTCGAACTTAGACAAGGGCGCCCTTTTGCTGCCTTGGCATTGAAAACGAGTGTGGCAATGGGCTGTATGAACAGTATCGTCCTCTCCCTCTCAGGCACCGTCTTCAGGTGCGTGGCTCATTTCCCTTGGCCAAAGAAGCCACACAGGTGGACTGCCCTGTGTGGCTAGAGTTTTAATTTCAGCTGCTCCTTCCATGGCGGGGAGAAAGGTGATTTCTCATGCGGTGAGTTTTGAGGTACACTCCTGCCCAAAGAGATCTCCCCCTCTCCCTGCCAAAGTGCCTGCAGTTCCCATGCTCACATCTTATTTGAGAGGGAGGCCAGGTAAAGTCGTGGAAAAAGTGTGAGCTTTGGTGGTGAGACCTATGTTGGGCATTCCCAGATTTCTCTTTCTGAAGACACTGTCACCTTCAAGTCCCGTGGCCACATGGCAGCACCCTGCTGGACAGTCCGAGCGGAAGTGCTGGGCCAGCACAGCCTCCACCCCCTGCTTCAGGGGCGGGGTATGTCCAGCCTGCAGTCTATATAAGGCCTGAGAAATCACTTAGTCTGGCCCCGCCAAAGCAACTGCAGGCAGGACTCAAAATTCAATAAATCTAGGAGCTGTTTTCATAGCAACATACATTTCTACTAAGTGAATTTTGATAAGCAAATGAGGTTATAAATATCCAAATGGCCCTTGGCAGAAAAAGGTTCTCCACCCCTGACCTACTCACTGGCCCTTATCTTTGTTGGGTCTCTCCTAATTGTGAAGCCTGGATGGAATGCCATGCTACAGGATGGACTTCCTGGCCTCCTCAGTGCCCACAGGGTGGGGGCAGGGGAGAGGGACAGAATAGAATGATACAACGTAGAAGGAAAGGGAGTCCACTCTCCACAGACTTGGACCAATGGGAAGGAAGAAGCTTGGGGAGACTGGCCAATCCTCCCCACTCTTTCTCCCTGCAGTGTACCAGTTTGTCCTTGCAAATCTTTTGGAGAAAGTCCCACAGGCTGAGCAAACACACCTGCCACCTGGCCTGCTGGGTCCCATAGCAGCGTGTGAGGCAGCGAGGTATCTCATTGCATCCTGGTGTCCCTTGCTTTGCCTCACTTTCCTTTTCCCTCACTCTCCCTGCCCTGGGACGGCACCTCCCAAACCACGTGTGATGTGGATTCCCGTTGAAGCTCTGCTCTCTAGATCACCCAGACTAAGACATCCAGTCTGGCATTTGGACCTGCCACACATGAGCTGTGTAACCTTGTGCAAATTTAAAATGTCCACTTTATTTACTATAAAATAGGAATAATAATAACAATCCTTTAGAGCAGCGGTTCTCAACATGTGGGCCGTGACCCCTTTGGGGGTCGAACGACCCTTTCACAGGGGTCGCCTAAGACCATTGGAAAATGCAGATATTTACATCACGATGCATAACAGTAGCAAAATTTCATGGTTGGGGGTCACCACCACATGAGGAACTGTATGCAAGAGTCGAGGCCTTAGGAAGGTTGAGAACCACTGTTTTAGAGTATGAAAAATAGATAGGATGTCTATCAAGGACTTAGCACAGAGCCCGATGTACATGTAGAGTGAACGCTCAGCATTGATCATCTTGGTCATTGCTGCTGTTATTGTTTGTGACAGAAATGGCTAGCTGTCCGTCAAATATTAGCGCACCTCTTCCACAATGAAGAGTGATTGCTGTGGCCAGCCAGGGCCTTCGTTCCTCAGAACTTCCTTGCATCGAGGGAAAGCCTTGCACCTAAGTTCTGGCCAGTGGAGTGTGGGTGGAAGTGATAAAATGCCTCGTCTAGACCTGGCTCATAAAATGTTCTGGCTGCAGTTTAACCACGTGCTGGGATAGATGAGCATCCATCACCCTGAGGCCTGAATGGCTGCAGAGCAGACGCTCTGGCTCAGCAGCCCTCCCCTCCCCGCACCATTGGACTTTTCATGAACAAGAAATGGATTTTGGATTTTATCTGTTATAGCAGCTAGTGTCACCTTAATAATTACCCTGTTATTGCTATTGCTGCTACAATTTATTGTTATTCAGAGTAAGACCTTCCCTGGGAGGCCCTGTTAGGCTTTTTAAGTGGTTAAGCATGTGGACTTTGGAATGAGAATGCCTGGATATGAATTCCAGCTCTGTCACCTTGCTAGCTGTGTGACTTCCATGCGGTAAAACGGATCATATGGGTATGTAAAGAATAAGAGAGTGCATGCACAGAGTAAGCTCAGTAAGAGTTAACCACCATCTCCACAGTCTCCATCATCTTCATTATCACTGTCATCATTGTGTGTCATGGAGAATGGGACAGGGAGTGGACAGGAGGTGGAACTGTGGTGTGTCTCACATTGAAGAGGGGCATGAAAAGGATTCAGAACAGGGTGCCCACATTTGAAAAAAGGCAGTCAAGCAGTGGCAAGCTGAGGTGATGTGGCTCTGAAGACAGGGCCAACCTCACAATTTGGTGCCGAATAGGCCACAGTCTTCTGGAAGATGGTTTCAGTGCTACTGGCCACCAGGTGTCTTCTGAGAACCTTGTGTGGGGGAAGCCCTGCACTGGGCATAGGGAGGTGCAGCGAAGAAGAGGAAGGGGATGAGAGAGGACCCTGAGCACCAGGGATGCACCAGGCCTGGGACTAGGGGTGATCACTTGTTTAACCTTTACCACAAACCTCATCAAGTTGCTGTGATGCCCATTTGACAGAAAAAGCTGATACCTGGAACTCGATGAAACTTGCTGTAAGGCATGCAGTAAGTTGTGAAGCTGAGACAAGAATCTGGACTGGGTAGAGATTCTGTTGTCTCTTGAACCACATCCATTCACCAAGGCTAAGTCAGCAGAATTTCAAGATGAAACTGGGAAAAGGTAAGGAGTGTCAGTAGAATGGTACTTGCTGACCTTTCTGTTAACTGACAGCTTGGCTTTTGGCAAGTCACTGATTGTCTCTGACCACTCCTTTTTTTTTTTTTTAATGAGAGGGGAATGGGTATAAAGGAAAGCCACATGTGCCAGGTCCCATACTGGATTCTTTCAATAGAACGACAAACTCATTATCTTTCCAACAATGTACAAGGTAGGTGGTGTTATGGGAATCCGAGGCAGAAAGGAAGATTAAATCACTGGGCCCAAATCTCTGTGTCATAGCCAACTTCCTCAGTATGGGCATCAACAATGTTTTTGTGGCATAAAGTCCCAAGGCACTGTGCTTCATTCACCACACTGGGTATCTTTAAGACTTCTTCCAGCTCTTAATTTACTCAGACTCATTTCTATAAAACATTTTCAGGAAGCAATGCAAAGGAAATGGCAACTTGAATATCTAGTGCTCTATCCACCTATCCTCTGTCTCAGTCTAAGATAACAGAATTGGAGCCAAGTAGTCCTATTTGCAGCTTAGGATCAGGGATATTGGCTCTGTCTGGGAAACTCTTTCTTCCATGCTCACCCCCTCCCTGCCCCTGCACTCTCATCATAACCGTGTGTTCCTAACTTTCTCTATTTTTTTAAGAGGGGGGGCAATTTATCCACTTAGATTCCAAGTCAGGGCACCCCTCCCCAAAATGCTAATTTTGCATCCTTTTTCCCTGGACTCCCAGCTCTTCTGTGTGTTCATGTCATTAACCAAGGCTCCCCCATCACAGAGAGCAGGGCCAGGGACTGTTTGGGTCTAAATGAAAGTTGACACAACTCAGGGTTTATCTGCTTCAATGGGCAGCTCCCCAGGGAATGGAGTTTTGGGACTTGTGGGGGGAGGTTCTGCTTCTAATGAGCTGCTTGCAGCCTGCCAGGTGAAAGCAGGGGGTTAGCGATCGCTTTAGGGGATTTGATAACAAGAGTGAGGACTGCATCTCACACAGAGTGCCGCTCCTGCCACTGTCATCATTAATGCAAGTGGCTAAACTGCTCTGAGCTCTTCAGGTTCGAGGGAGCCAGAGAGAACCAGGTCATTGGAAGGGCAGGTTCCCCCTGGAACATGGCCACCCACATCTACAGACTGGAGGCTCCTCGATTCTCAGACCTGGGGGTCTGTGTGGACAACTCCGTGGAACAGATGTTTATATATCCTGGGCCCAGTGAAGAGAGAGAGAGAGCCAGTGTCAGCTAGCACCTGTCCTAAGAGTGCTTTGGGCATCAGTGATTCAGTTTCTGTCCAAGGGGAAGGAGTCTGCAGGGAGAAAAATAACACAACAGGTACCAGTGAGGTTAGGGGGCTGCCAGTGGGTTGGAAGGGGGTTCTGTGGACTCCTTTCCCAGAACCTAGGCGGTTGTGCACCCACTCTGAGATACTGAGACTCACTGTTGCCCAGAGGCCTGTGGCAAAAGAGGGTGATGTTCCTTCTCACTCTGACCCAAAAGGCTTTTCTAGGTAGACACACCAGTTGGAAAAGACGACACTGTCAGCATTCTCACTTGTAGCTTCCCTGGGGTTGAGTGGGATGATTCTTTTCAAAGCTTACCTGACAGATTCTCCATTAGACTGTTCTGTCCACCCAAATAACCATGGACATTTGTACCCCGCTGCATGGTTTTCAAAGCACTTCCACTTACCCTCATTTGAGTAGCTTGTATGGGGCAAATGCTCAGAGTCTGGCCTCTGGAATTTGACAGAATAAGTTCAAATCCCAGGTCTATCAATTTCTGGCTGAGAAACCAGGACAAATATGCTTCACCTCGGCTTCCTGATCTGCAAAATAGAGAGAGTAATTCCTACCTCATGCGGGGAGGGAGGGTGGTGAAGGGGAAGATGAAACGAGATGATGGATTTAAAGCCCGAGGCTCAGGGTCTGGCATTTAGTTAGCTGCTATTATTATCATCATTAATAATCCTTTTCATATTCCAAGCTATGAGGTAATAATCTGTGAGTTATCAGATGAAATATGAAGCATCCCTGACTTCGGAGGTATCTCCTTTGACTTATTAGAATAAGTCACAGAAGGTCAATTTCTGGACCAACTGAGAACTTGGTTTGATTTGTGAAAATGTCCCAGGAAGAATGCTTCTTCTGTCTTCGTTGTCCACATGGTCCATGATCTGCTCCTCCTGCTGGATTCTCGCATGAAAATTGAGACATGAAAGTTGAGACATAGTTCAGATCACAGGAATCCTCAGCATTTCACTTTCTTTTCTCTCCTCTGACCAAACACCCTGGCACTCTGAGTGCCCGAGGTGTTGCCCATCGCAAGTGATGAAAAATAAAGGCAATCAATATGGCCTGGGTGCTACTTCAGCGCCCCCACCGGCCTGGTTGTCTATGTGTATGGATTAGAACACTACAAGCAATAGCCTTAGAAGTGGCGGCCAGCTCCCTCCTCTGCAGAGATGGCAAGGGCACCCAGGGCCAGCATGCCCTGGGAGTTCTGGATCCTTCCATCTGGTACATGGTGCCGCTAGGGGTGGCCATTTGCTATTTAGCTGGACAGTTTGTTCTGTTGGACATTCTGTTTTGAGCTCTGGGCTATGAGTAATAGTTATGTGAACTTGAATAAGTTGCCTAACTTCTCTGATCCTCCGTTTCTTCACATGCAAAATAAGACAACAGTCCTTACGTCCTATTATGAGTGCTACATGAAATAATGTATGTATAACATGCTGCATATTACCTAGCATACAGTAAGCACTCAGTAGATACCATATGTTTTCTATTTTGTTCGCCCAGTGATGAGCTGTATTAAAAAGACCTCTTTTGCAATGAGATTAGGTCTGTGAAGGAGAGAAGGGAGCCTCAGAGACAATCTGCTTTCTAAGAGTGATGGCTGAGGAAATAGAGCTGTTCAGACCGTGCTTATTTATCTGTAAAATAAACCGCTCAGGATTGTACACAGTGTGTGGTTATTTTTTTCCAGCTGTGAACTATGGATTATTAAATTCACTTAGCCTTTGAGAAAGCCTGAAATGGACCGATTATATTTACTTCTTTCCATGATCATTCCTGCGCCAGCCCCTGGCTCTGATAAGCCATCCCGGACTTTGCCCCCCAGTGTGGGGAGCTGGGCCCAGTGGGCTCTGTGCTGAGGAAAGACACACACAGGGCTTTGTCCACGTGGTGTAAGTGGAGTAGGGGCTTCTTGAAAGAGTCCCCAAGAGAGGTTTCCGAGGAAAGTGGGAGATGAGAAGTGACAGCCACAGGCAGAAAGTGTGGGTACCAACCCCCCAGGGAGATCACTTCGATGCCTATCTGTCTCCATCTTCCCAGGTGGAGACTGCCCGATTACAAGCCTGATCCTCCTCTCTCTTGACTGAGAGCAAAGGGAGCATTGGGGTGGAATGTGTGTGTTTGTTGGGGGAGGGGGA
This sequence comes from Lasiurus borealis, assembly GCA_004026805.1. Classification (NCBI taxonomy): domain Eukaryota; kingdom Metazoa; phylum Chordata; class Mammalia; order Chiroptera; family Vespertilionidae; genus Lasiurus; species Lasiurus borealis. Next base: position 334 of record PVJN01044527.1, on the reverse strand, counting down.
GACTTGGGAGTAGGGGACATGGGGTGGGTACTTTCTTATTATTACAATCTGTTTTCACGTCTGCCTTCCCGTCAGGCTGTGTGATCCCTGAGGGCAGGGCTGGGCCATAGCAGCGCCTTCTGTGTTCCCAGTGCCTGGCACAGGGTCCGGCCCAGAGCAAGTCAGTGGTTGTGCTAAGAAAACAACCGTGGGCTCCAGGGACCCCTCTTCTTCCTGCAATCTTCCCGGGCGTCGACCTCAACCCTGAAGATTTGTGGTGAGAGCCGAGCAGTCATCCAGAGCAGAGGGCAGCAAGGAGCCTTCTTTGCTTTTCTAGGGACGGGCACGGCAGGAA